>BQNB010001199.1:57870-135898 GCA_026074375.1 Tanacetum coccineum
AGTGTACTTTAGTTTGACAGCTTAAAGTAAAGGGGTGTTTGGGATAACTTTAAAAACGGGTCAAAAGGGTTCAAGTATGGGTTAAAGTCATTTAGTGAGTTTAAGCTTAAGTTTTAAGCTTGTTTTAGCTGTTTTTAAAAAGACTTTAAGGTTGAAAATTGTTTTTCAAAGTTCTTATACACAACTTGTTAAGCTGTGACTTTTAAAAAAAGGCCACAAGTGCTTATATCCATAAGCACTTGAATTTTGAGTTTAAGTATCAAAAAGAGTGTGTTTGGTGTTTGATAAGAAGCTGTCAAACCTTCTTTGTCTTTTGACTTTGGTAAGTCAAAAATCCCCAAGTTTTCAAGTAACAGTTTTAAAAAGACAACAGCCCTTTTTCATTCAGCAAAATCAGCAAGTTTTTATAAGTTTTAGGATGTCAAAATTGTGGCACAAGTCAATTTGCTAGGGTACTCTATCTGTTTTTTCTTATTTTGTTATTTAGAGCTTATCTGACAGCTTTTAATAAGCTGTCAAATAAGCCCTTGAGATTAGCCTTAAAGCTCCCCTGGTGCAAAGGGGGGACTTTAGGCTTACTCATTGCTTAGCTTTTGAGTCCACTTAAGCCCAATCTCTTGGCTTATTTCAAGAGCTTATAAGCCCTTTTATAAGCCCTCTAAGTTTCAGCCTTTAAAAAGCTTGTTTGATGGCTTATTTTTAAGCCCAAACTTGGCTTTTGACTGTTTTTGCATAACTTAGGTTTAGGGATTGCTTATTTGTACTTTTAGCATTTTCAGCTTATTTCATAAGCCCACTTGTGTTCTCATAGCTTTTTAGGTTAAATTAGATAGTTTAGTTTGCTTATTTCCCTTTTGCTAGCTTATTTGAATGCCCACTTTAGTGTTTTTGCCCTTTAAGCTTTGTTTAGCTTTTTCTGTCATCATAAGCTCTTCACAGCTTATTTAGCTTTAAGCTTTAAGCCTTTTTAGCTTATCTAGGTTAGGTTTAGACTCCTTAGCTTATTTTGTCTTTGTCTCAGCTTATTTCGACCACAAGTCCAAAATGACTTAAGCAAATTTTTGCCTTTAAGCCATTATAAGCTACTGTCGAACTTTAAGCTTATTTTTAAGCTTATTTAAAGCTTTTCGTAAAAAGTTGTAGAAGACAAAGTTGTTAAGCCCCACGAGCTTAACAACTTTGCCTTTTTAAGTTTTCGAAAAAAAAAGAGGGAAAGACAAGAGGTCCGGGTGAGCAAGACTCGAACCCGTGACCTCTCGATACATTCCCTCTTTTACACACACCCTCACCGCTGCGCCCTTGGGACTTTTCTGTCATAGTCCCAAGGGCATTAATATTTATACACAATTTGTCTCTTTAAGCTTATAAGCTGTTGAAGCTTATTTCGGGGCTTATTTGTTAAGCTGACTTTTGTTTCTTATTTTTCTTAGGATTGTTATAGATTAAAGTATTTTGTATAAAATTTTCAGAATTTTTCGTAATCATTTACTATTTTTTATAATTTAATTTAGTTAAAACTTTTAAAAATTCATAAAAAATACAAAAATTATCAAAAAAATATTTTTCTTTTTTAGAAAATTTTATTTTGTCGTATAGTTTGTAGGAAAATTTAAAACTTTTCGTAAGGTCATTTTTACAACTTTTCGTTTTTTAAAGAACGGGTCCGGGTACGGTTTTTTGTGTTGACTCGTTTCTGGGTCAAACGAACTCCGTTTTCGGTCTAGTCTTTTTCATTCTTCGTTATTTGTCCCGTAGAGTAGTTTAGAAGTGAAAATTTCTTCGTAGGGTTATTTTTGAAGATTTTAGGTTTTTCCCCCTTTGTTCGGGATTCGTGCTCCCGTTTTTCAGCTTAATTTAGTAATTTTTAAGATTTTCTTAAACGTTTTTGTTTGTTATCATCTAATTTGACTTTTCCACCCTCTCAATTCAATTCTCTCCTTCAAACGCAAATCTTCGACTGTACCGATCTTCCAGAACAGCCTCGTTGGGGAATTAACGACCCGGGAATAGTTTATACTGCTCCTGGCATCATTGATTTGTTGATTTTATTATATTATATTATATATATAGTTAAGAAAAATTCTTAATCACATGTCCTCCAAAGTTTGGATGGTCATTTTACTTTGACCATCAGTTTTGCGAATGATAAGACGTACTCATATCCAATTGAGTACCTAGAGCTTTGTTTAGCGATTTCCAGAATTGAGTTGTAAATCTACCATTTCGGTCAGAAATAATCAAAACTGGCACACCATGCTTTGAGACAAATTCCCTCAAGTATTGTCTCGTCAACTTCTCCATTGAGTTATTTTCCTTCATTGGCAGGAAATGAGCAGATTTTGTGAGTCGGTCAACAATTACACAAATTGTATCCTGACCAGTTGACGTCGTTGGTAACTTAGTAATGAAATCCATAGTAATGTTCTCCCACTTCCATACTGGGATCACAAGTTGAACCAATAGACCAGATGGTTTTTGGTATTTAGCCTTGACCTTAACACAGGTCAAACACTTACCGACATAGGTGGCAATCTCAGCCTTCATATTCGGCCACCAATATAGCTTCTTTAAATCTTAATACATCTTGTCCGATGGAGGATGTATTGAATATTTTGACTTATACGACTCATGCATAATCACTCCTCTTAAATTACCAAGATTAGGTATCCAACTCCTTCCATTCAAACATAACATTCCATCAGCACGCAACTCTAGCTTCTTAATCATACCACACAAATCCTCGGTTCCATAATTCTCCTCCTTTATTGCCTCATTTTGAGCCTTTAGAATTTCCACAGAAAGATTCAAACCAATCGTCATAACCAAAGCTCAAACTCGTAGTGGCTTAATCCGCTCCTTTCGTTTCAAGGCATCCACCACCACATTCGCTTTTCCTAGATGATAACAAATCTCATAATCATAATCACTCAACAGCTCTAACCATCTACATTGTCTCATGTTCAACTCTTTTTGATCTAGAATATGTTGCAAACTCTTATGATCAGTGAACACAATGCACTTCGTGCCATACATATAATGTCTCCACATCCTGAGACCGAACACCACAGCTCCCAACTCCAAATCATGTGTCGTGTAGTTCTTCTCGTGGATCTTGAGTTGGTGGGATGCATAAGCCATGACTCTCTCCTTTTGCATCAACACTACGCCCAACCCTTTGTGAGAAGCATCACAATAAACCACGAAGTTTTAACTTCCTTCGGGTGAAGCCAAAATCGGGGCACTACACAACTTTTGCTTCAACGTCTGAAATGTCGCCTCTTCCTTATCACCCCAATTGAATTTCACACTCTTCTAAGTTTATTTGGTCATAGGTTTAGCAATCTTCGAAAAGCCTTCAATAAACCTTCGGTAATAACCAGCAAGACCTAAAAATTGATGAATCTCCGTCGGAGTCTTAGGCGATGCCCAATCCCTAATTGATTATATCTTAGTCGGGTCCACATGAAGGCCTTCTCTATCAATCACGTGACCAAGAAATTGTACCTTAGAAAGCTAAAATTCGCACTTTGAAAACTTGACGTGCAATTATTCCTTTTTAAGTAACTCCAAAATTTTCTTAAGATGTCCTTCGTGTTCCACTTTGTTCGTTGAGTAGATCAGCATGTCATCTATGAACACGATAACAAATTTATCCAAGAATGGCTTGCATACCCGATTCATTAAATTCATGAATGCCGCTAGTGCATTTGTCAATCCAAAAGGTATTACTTGGAATTCGTAATGACCATAGCGTATCCTAAATGCCATCTTTGGAATATCCTCGTCACGAACTCTAAGTTGGTGATAACCAGACCTTAAGTCGATCTTTGAGTAAACACTTGATCCTTGCAGCTGATCAAACAAGTCATCGATTCTCGAGAGTAGGTATCGGTTCTTAACAGTAAGGTTGTTCAGTTTACGGTAATTGATACACATCCGCAATGATCTATCTTTCTTCTTGACAAACAATACCAGAGCTCCCCATGGTGAAGAACTCGGCATTACAAATCCTTTTTCACAAAGTTCTTGCAGTTGCGTAGACAGTTCTTGCATTTCTGACGGAGCAAGTCTATAAGGGGCTCGTGCTACAGGTGCAGCACCAGGGACCAAGTCAATTTGAAATTCGACTTGTTGCGCAGGTGGCAATCCAGGCAAGTCTTCTAGAAAGACTTCCGGAAATTTTTGTACTATTAGCACATCTTCCAGTCGCTTCTCTTGCGACATAGCTTCGTCTTCCTTCTTTGTAACTTGTGCCAAAAATACTTGACAACCTTTCTCCATATACTTTTGAGTCTTCATACACGATATGATGCTCAACGTCGATTTCTTCTTCTTATCACTCCTATCTCCTTGAACGATCAGAATCTCGTCTCCAAAAGGGATACGCACTATCTTTTCATCATAGAAGATAATCGCATGATTCTTCGCCAGCCAATCCATGCCGACGATGACGTCAAAACTACCGAGCTCTACGGGCATTAAATCAATGTTGAACGGATGATCTAATAATCCTATGGTAATGCCTCTAAGTACACTATTTGTTTCGGCAATTCTTCTGTTGGCTAATTTGACAGCATAACTAACATCTAAGGTATCGGGATTATATCAAGCAAGGTACTAAAAGTAGTCAACACAAAACTTTGATTAGCACCCAAATCAAATAATACAGAAGCATAATGGTTGTTGAGAAGAAACGTACCCGTGACCACGTTGGATCCCGGGTTTGCATCTCCTCTAACAATAGCATAAGCTTTCCCTCTGGCTAGTAACAGGCTTGTTTCCGTGGTTTCAATTCTTTAGCTTGGGGTAGTCCTTCTTGAAATGCCATTGCCTTCTACATTTAAAACTTATGGCACTCCTTTGATTCACCACCGGGGCACTTTGATTAACTGTCGCGGGAACTGTGGGCTTACAATCCCTGGTCAAATAACCAATCTTTCCACAACTTCTACACTTTATAGTGCAAGGCCTAATATCGTGTAACTTGCACTTGTTGCAAGAGGGTGAGGTCCAACATAAATCCGACCTTCATTACCACTAGCTGTATAGGCTCTGGCTACATTCGATCCTCCAACATTCTGCCTCTTGAATTGGGGTTGTTGTGTACGGTTGTCTCTTTGATTGCTCTTAAACTTTCATTTGTTCTCAGCACTCCTAATTGCATAACCTTTCAACTTTTGGTCCATCAAACTATTTGCCAACCGAATTGCATCCTGGAGTCTTGTTGGTTCAGTAGACATCACATTCCCTTGAATGTTATCAGGGAGACCTCCAACATACCTCTTAATTCGGTCTTCTTCTCCTGGAACCATTATAGTACACAACAGAATCAACTCTTGAAATCTCTGGGTATAAGTAGCCAAATCATTATTCTTCACAGTCAAGTTCCACAATTTAGTTTCCATTTTCTGTATCTTGTTCCTTGGGCAATACACTTCTGTTATCAGCTTCATAAGGTCTCTCCATGTCATAGAAAATGCAACATCAACTCCAGTTGTCCTTTTGTGTGAAGTCCAACAAGTTAATGCACTATCTTGCAACATGCAAGTGGCATACTTAACTTGATACACCTTTGGAAAATTGCTGATGTGAAACACTGTTTCCATCTACTCAAACCAACAACTCCTTCAGTCCCTTTGAATTTGAGCGGTTAACACATCACAAAGTCTTGATAGGTACACACACGAGCTACTGGCATAGCACCTCTACCATTCTTAATTAGATTTCCATTTCCATTGTTTCCTCCATCTCCATTTCCACCATTTCCATTATCGCTGTCAGTGCCATTCTGGCTTTGATTTTCGGTCTCAAGAGCGTTAGCAACACGGGTTGCCTCATAGTTAGCCAATACCTCAGCCACTCGCTGGGCAATGAGCTCTTCGATTGCTTCAGGGGTCATTTCGAAACGTGTGATAGTTATGTTCAAAACACAAGACATAGCACATGATGAGATTCGAAACGATCTACGACGACTTATAACGAGAATTAAATACATAATATGAAATAAAATATAATAACAACACGTTTTGCAAGAACGAGTAAATAACAATATCGTGTTTAAGATGAACACATGATGGAATAGTAGAATAAGATTTCATATATATATATATATATATATATATATATATATATATATTAGAATCGAATACGGTTACAATTAACCCATGACAGGGTACTTGATTTACAATATTCCTACTACTAACATCTAGACCTAACCATTAGTCTAATGTCCAACATAACAATAGTACTACCAAACTAAGGGCGAAATCCCATAAGCCTCTCAACAAACGACTCTAATCTTCTAAGTCTCCTCCGAGAATCATCATGATCCCTACGAATGTGACGAAACTCCTCATGTGAAAGTGCCATGTGATGACGAAGACTGTCAACCCGATCTCTCTCAATACGCAACAAAGCTCAAACCCTTAGGTTCTCCCGTCCTAACCTCCTAATCCTATTAGTCAAACCAACTCTCTTTGCTAGCCATCAATTGACCAGCCTCAAACTGTCTATTAGCAGTCTCAAACTCCTCCTCGTCCTCCTTAATATCACTAGAAGCAATCTTAACTCCTATACCTATACCTTCCTCAGTATCAACTATAACTCTATCACTAATACCTAAATCTGCAATAGCTTATGTGTTAGCAGTATCAATCTCCATATGCTCCTATTTTCTATCCTTGGGTGAGTATGAATCTCTTGCGAGGTGGTAAAAGATCAGTAATAGTAGCGGTTATCGATCTCGAAACAGGAGTAGATGACGGTACCAAAGTAGTAGGGGATCTGCATCTCTTATGAGATGGTCCAGCATAATGTAAAGATGAATCCAATAAACTCTCAGAAGATAAATCTAAGGATGACTCTGACGTCGTCGGTGGGTAAGGAGTAGACAATGATGCAGACCTCCAACGTCTAAATGCCTCACTATATCGTAAAGTCATAACTAGGGATAAACCTACCTAGATGATGCAACTCTAGTCGATGGTCCTGAATGAGACTGACCTGATGCATTGCATCCTGAAGAATGAACTGATGATGTGTCTGACAATAAATTTGAAGGTGAACCTGAAGAAGTATCTAATGAAGAATCCGAAGATGAACCAGAAGAATATGAGTCTGAAGTAAAATCTGATAAAGAATGACGATCCAATGAACGATGAGATACACGTCTCCATGCAAGTCTACGAGTAGGAAAAGGTCCAACTCTCTTCCTCGCAGTCAACAACTTACGCGGCCAATTAGGGTGGGTGCGGTAAGGTCGACCGAAAGGGATAGCCTCACCGGGTCGGATAAGAATCGTTGGCCATCGACGAATCCTGGGTGGGGCAACAACAGGGGGAAGGGGAAACTCAGATGATGGTGCAAGAGTGTCATGAGATGATGATCCTGATGTGTCATTGTGTGGTGTTAAATTATGATTCAAGTTTTAAATTTATATTTTGCAGACTTAACCAAAAATAACACTTTAATGGGCAGTGTATCCAGTCGGTGGGAGTTTTGTGGTAAGTAGAGTGTCGATCACTAAGAGCGAGGGACACTTTCAATTTATTAATACTTTGGTTTCTCTAATCTAAGTTAGTCTAATCTATGCTAAACCTATGCTAAACCTATGTTAATCCTAAATCTAATGGATAAGGGGGTTTTCAGCCTGAGAGACTGGCACATGTTTGGTGGTAACTAAAACCAATTCAAGATACTAAAACTATAACACCCAGTGTTTTAGGTTCATTTACATAGTTAATAAATTCACTATGTATTTTTAGTATTGTACGCGCTTGCTTTTAAATCGTAATCGTTAAGTTAAATCGCGTAAGATAAAAATTATCGTTCAATGTAAACAGGCATCAAACAATTAAATGTTTACATCAAGCCAGTGTTAAGTAATTATTTTGAGGATAATTATTAACTTTGTTCATTTTATTTTTATTGGTTACGTAAAGTGTTTACGTTTCGCGATAAAATACGTTTAGGCATTCCCGGAACGACCAAAACTTTTCTACACTTCAACAAATACCCACAATTATACTCAATACTCAAAATTTACAAAATATCATCACTTATATACTTATATGGCCGCATATGGTGAGGATAGAACCAAAGATAATATCTTGCAAAACATCTTCCTTGTTTTCAAGGGATGTTCTCATGATTTGGGAACCAAGGGATCTTTTTCTTACCAAGCCTAATAGTCTTTGACCAAGACATTCCCAAGAAACTCTCATTGTGTCTTTTGACTAGTCTTGGCAATATATAAACACAAGCAACTAGTAAATAAGCATATACACTTCATTTTTAGCTAGAAAACTTCACTATTTTCTCTCCCTTTGTATCTCTTACCCACGGCTCCATACAAACACACTACCAAATCCATATAAAATTTATCTACAACATTTACAAGTGATCTCACTACATATCTAGGATATCCCAAGGTGATTAGAAGGTTTGGTTTGAGGTTTACAAGTGTTAAGCAAAGGAAAAGCAAGATTAGGGTTTCATTTGGTTTTAGGGTTTTCAAGTGTTGTAAGCTTGGATTAATTAGCTAAAAAAGGGTTTAGATCATATTTTCCATCATCCTACTTCATATTAAGGTTACCTAAAACTATTAATCTCTTTACTTTTATGATTTCATGCCTATATAATGTTTGTGTAGTTAATCACCATCTAAGGAACATAATGAGATATAAAATGGTTTTTATTCTTATTTATGGTTTTGGTAAACTTTGTTATATGATATATGGATGGTATGGATCATGTTATAAAGAAATTATATACACTATATGAGTGTTGGTTGAGTTATATAAATCATATATAAGTAAAAGGTAAAAAACGTTACTTATAAATGTTCATGAACAAATGAGTATGTAAACTTGATGTTTTTGTGATTCTTAGACAGTATATGGACTAATCATGGACTAGAGAACCTAAGGATGTAAGACATGTGATATTGAAGGTTGTAATGGACTTGTAACAAGTGTACTAAACTAAAAGTTATAAAATCAAAGTTTAAACATACTTTTAGCAAAATGACCAAAGTGGTCTGATCAAAACTCAAAAATAAAGTAATTATTTTATATTTTTATAAAATACTACTTCTCTTGAGGATCCCAAAAAGGTAAGAAACTCGAAAAATCAATTTATAACGAAGGAGATACGTAATTTACAAGTTACGCGATAATAAACGCGTTTATAAAAGAAATTTTATAAAACTCTTTAAATTTTACTTCTGATATATAAAAATGATTATTTTTATCAGATAGTACATATTTTTAGGATTCCAAAACATTAAGAATCAAAATTTTTGGATCAATAACGAAGGAGTTATGAATTACACAAGTTTACATTAATAAATACTTTTATAAAAATAATTTTATAAAATTTACTGTTCACATCAGATGTATATATTTTGAAAACATCATTAATTTGATAGAACTTTTAATAACAAAGACGTACTCGAAAGAATCACTCAAAACGGAGTTAAAACGAATAAAATACGACATATACGAGTTTACGACTACAAATTTTATAAAAATAATTTTATAAAAGTTTATGAACAGTAAAAAAACACTGTTCACCAGGGGATTAAAAATATAAAAATGTAATATTTTGATAACTCGTCTTAATACGAAAGCGTGGACGTAAGAAACATACCAACGGGCTTAAAACGGGAAAATTACATCGTTTTTACTAATGAAATATTTATAAACGTTTTAACTTTATAAATATAATTTCACAAATGAGATTATATGGTGATGTAGCTATATAAAAATGTATATAGTATTAGTTAATCAAAGTGCTTGTACTCATACGGCCTATAATTAATTAGGTTGCATTCGGCGTTTATCTGACGCATTTTAGGTGATACACTTGATATTCATTTACTCGAGGTGAGTTTATAGCCCCACGTTTTACTGTTTTATATTTACCTTATAACTTTTGGGGTGAGAACATGCTTGTTACCAAATTCATTTACGTGATTGATTTGAATTTATTACGTGTGCATTTACAATTCATTTTACCAACTGGTCTAAATACTCAATTACTTATTTTGGGACGAAATACATTGCTTGTTTCACTTATTTTTGAAAACAAGGACAATACTTTACTTTTACCCAAATGATTAGGGATTAGCTTAATCGGATTGAGCTGTAAATTATCTGGAGGGTGAGCGCGAATATTATGAAATAGATCTATTCGGGTGTGACAGCCCCGTTCGGGTGATTAGCTATCACTGGGTAAACGAACGTTATAGCATGTCGGAGCACAACATTTATAAGAACACGAACGCTTACGGTGCCTTGAATAAAGTGGCATATATATGAGTCTACGCAGCAGTTTCATGAACTTAGAGTAATCGTAATCATCGCATTTATACACACAAGAATATTTACGTTGCCTTGAATAAAGTGGTAACTCGTACTTTGAACAATGGTAGTCCAACTATACTTAACTTTTTGTGACATTTTGGGGATTGAAATGGTCATGCATACTTTACAACTCTTTGGTTTATAACATTCATACATATGTTTTTGTGACTATATGGGGATTTAAATGGTCATACATACTTTACAAAACTTTGCTTTAATATTTATACTTAAATAAACCTATGAACTCACCAAATTTATGTTGACACTTTTTAAGCATGTTTTTCTCAGATGAATTAGATGCTTGGCTTATGTGATGTGCATTGGAGTCTAAATAATTCAAGATTTCTTTTTAAACGACACAGTTAGAGGTCGTTCTCTTATGACTCGTGCAATGGTATTATGAAGTAACGCTCCCAAACCCATATTCCGCTGCGACCCATTTTGGGGGTGTTACAGATTGGTAATCAGAGCCAAGGTTATAGAGAACTAGGTTGCATTCTACCTAGACTATAACCACTTTCAACGATCACATTTTCAAAAGATTTTTACGGGACATACATACACTATTGAGTTGCATTAGTTGGTCATACTAGATGCTTTCATGATTGATATACGTGTTTATATTATATTATGTATATTTTACAATTATTTATATAAGAGCTATTTATATAAATACTAGAACATTCCTCAAAACTTTACAAGTAACACGATGGTCACGACTTTAACATATCATCCTACAACACTTCATCTTTGAAGCACGGCTTAGAGAACTAAACTAATTTCATTTTATTACTCGGTGATTTGAAGGAAATGGCACCAAAGAAAAGAACCACAAGGGCATCACCAGCCACAACAACCACCACCACATCTGTCACCAATGCCCAGCTTAAGGCACTGATCGACAAAGGCGTTGTCGATGCATTGGCAGCACGTGATGCTGACAGAAGCATGAATGGCGATGACAGCCATAATTCGGGAACGGGTGTTAGAAGAAACGAGCGAGTCGCTCGTGAGTGCACCTACCCAGACTTCATGAAGTGCCAACCTCTAAATTTCAAGGGCACTGAAGGAGTTGTCGAATTGACTCAATGGTTTGAGAAAATGGAAACTGTGTTCCGTATAAGCAACTGCTCTATGGAAAACCAAATCAAGTTTTCCACTTGTACTCTTCTTGGAAGTGCTCTAACGTGGTGGAACTCCCACGTTAGGATTGTTGGTCACGATGTTGCATATGCAATGACTTGGACAGAACTAAAAAAGAAGATGACTGACAAGTACTGCCCGAGGAGCGAGATTAAGAAGCTCGAGGTCGAGATGTGGAACTTGAAAGTAAAAGGTACCGACGTGATAGGGTACAACCAACGTTTTCAGGAACTGGCATTGCTGTGTGTTAGAATGTTTCCTGAAGAATCGGATAATATTGAGAGATATGTCGGTGGTTTGCCCGACATGATTCAAGAAAGTGTGGTTGCATCAAAGCCTAAGACAATGCAAAAGGCAATTGAAATGGCAACTGAACTGATGGACAAGAAAATCCGCACTTTTGCTGAACGTCAGACAGAGAACAAAAGGAAGCAAGATGATAATAACAACCAAACTCAACAACAACCTCCCAAGAAGCAAGGTGTGGCTATAGCTTATACTGCTTGGTCTGGTGAAAGGAAGGAGTATGCTGGAACTCTACCATTGTGCAACAAGTGCAAGTTTCATCACAATGGCCAGTGCACTGTAAAGTGCGCAAACTGCAAGAAAGTTGGTCACTTGACCCGAGACTGCAGGAGTCCTGCTGCTACTAACAATCAGAGAAACCCCACTTGCTATGAATGTGGGAATCAAGGGCATTACAGAAGTGATTGCCCAGAGTTAAAGAACCAGAACCATGGAAACCAAGCTGAAGGTACTGGAGCAAGTGGAGTGGTGCATGCCTTAGGAGGAGGAGAAACCAATCAAGACCTTAACAACATGGAGGATGATATCAATGTCTAGACTCTATTCCTTTAAGAATTCTCGTTGTATTTTCTCTTAAATTTCTGTTGTGTTGTACGAATGATTTCAAATTAGCTATCAAATCAATGTGTTGTGGAAATTTCGTCCGAATTACTTTAATTCTCTACTTATTTATATATGACACTCTCACAAATATCATGAAATCATAACGCTATTTTGACGAAAATAAGCAATGCATCGTTAGTCCTCAATTATACATGGCCTGATCAACTATGTATAATTCAGGAAGGACCATGCCATGCTGAGAGTAGTCACCTTAAAACTTCTTGCCAAGAAAACAATTTTCTATTTATATCAAGTTTGTGTGCGTATTCATCTGATGTGAACACACAAAGAACCCAACTAATAATCACAATAACTAAGTAAACTCTTATACCATCTTACAATAAAGTCGACATCATCTTACACCAAATCTTAAGCCAAGAAGCCGAGACACCCCACTAGTCACCCTAGGACAATTCGCTATCAAACTTGCTCGCCAAAAGAGTAACGCCGATGTGAGGCGTAAGCCCTTAGAATTTCAAGTCGGCGACCGGGCTATGCTTAAGGTATCACCTTAGAAAGGAGTAGTACGCTTTGGCAAACGGGGGAAGCTAAACCCCAGATAGGTTGGACCTTTCAAGGTGTTGGAAAAAGGTTGGACCCGTTGCTTACAAGCTTGAGCTTCCTCAAGAGCTGAGCAGGGTTCAAAATACGTTTCATGTATCCAACTTGGAGAAGTGTTATTCCGACGATCCATTAGCCGTTCCGTTGGATGGACTCGATATTGAGGACAAGCTTCATTTTGTCGAGGAACCGGTCGAAATCATGGACCGTGAAGTTAAACGGTTGAAGCGAAGCCGCATTCCAATTGTCAAGGTTCGATGGAACTCCAGGAGAGGTCCTGAGTTTACATGGGAACGTGAAGATCAAATCAGGAAGAAATATCCACACCTCTTCACAAAGACCGCACCGTCGTCAAGTGCCGCGTCGTAAGCCTTGAGGACAAGGCTCATTTAACGGGGGAAGACTATAACACCCCGTGTTTTAGGGTCATTTACAACGTCAATAAATTCACTATGTATTTTTAGTATTGTACGCGCTTGCTTTTAAATCGTAATCGTTAAGTTAAATCGCGTAAGCTAAAAATTATCGTTCAATGTAAACGGGCATCAAACAATTAAATGTTTACATCAAGCAAGTGTTAAGTAATTATTTTGAGGATAATTATTAACTTTGTTCATTTTATTTTTATTGGTTACGTAAAGTGTTTACGTTTCGCGATAAAATACGTTTAGGCATTCCCGGAACCACCAAAACTTTTCTACGCTTCAACAAATACCCACAATTATACCCAATACTCAAAATTTACAAAATATCATCACTTATATACTTATATGGCCGGATATGGTGAGGATAGAACCAAAGATAATATCTTGCAAAACATCTTCCTTGTTTTCATGGGATGTTCTCATGATTTGGGAACCAATGGCTCTTTTTCTTACCAAGCCTAATAGTCTTTGACCAAGACTTTCCCTAGAAACCCTCATTGTGTCTTTTGACTAGTCTTGGCAATATATAAACACAAGCAACTAGTAAATAAGCACATACACTTCATTTTTAGCTAGAAAACTTCACCATTTTCTCTCCCTTTGTCTCTCTTACCCACAACTCCATACAAACACACTACCAAATCCATATAAAATTTATCTACAACATTTACAAGTGATCTCACTACATATCTAAGATATCCCAAGGTGATTAGAAGGTTTGATTTGGGGTTTACAAGTGTTAAGCAAAGGAAAAGCAAGATTAAGGTTTCATTTGATTTTAGGGTTTTCAAGTGTTATAAGCTTGGGTTAAGTAGCTAAACAAGGGTTTAGATCATATTGTTCATCATCCTACTTCATATTAAGGTTACCTAAAACTCTCAATCTCTTTACTTTTGTGATTTTATGCATATATAATGTTTGTGTAGTTAATCACCATCTAAGGAACATAATGATATATAAAATGGTTTTTTTTCTTGTTTATGGTTTGGGTAAACTTTGTCATATTATATATGGATGTTATGGATCATCTTATAAATCAATTATATACACTATATGAGTGTTGGTTGAGTTATATAAAGCATATATAAGTAAAAGGTATAAAAAGTTACTTATAACTGTTCATGAACAGATGAGTATGTAAACTTGATGTTCTTGTGATTCTTTGACAATATATGGACTAATCATGGACTAGAGACCCTAAGGATGTAAGACAAGTGATATTGAAGTTTGTAATGGACTTGTAACAAGTGTACTAAACTAAAAGTTATAAAATCAAGGTTTAAACATACTTTTAGCAAAATGACCAAAGTGGTCTGATCAAAAGTCAAAAATAAAGTAATTATTTTATATTTTTATAAAATACTACTTCTCATGAGGATTCCAAAAGGTAAGAAACTCGAAAAACTAATTTATAACGAAGGAGATACGTAATTTACAAGTTACGCGATAATAAACGCGTTTATAAAAGAAATTTTATAAAAACTCTTTAAATTTTACTTCTGATATATAAAAATGATTATTTTTATCAGATAGTACATATTTTTAGGATTCCAAAACATTAAGAATCGAAATTTTTGGATCAATAACGAAGGAGTTATGAATTACACAAGTTTACGTTAATAAATACTTTTATAAAAGTTACTGTTCACATCAGATGTATATATTTTGAAAACATGATTAATTTGATAGAACTTTTAATAACAAAGACGTACTCGAAAGAATCACTAAAAACGGAGTCAAAACGAATAAAATACGACATATACGAGTTTACGATGACAAATTTTATAAAATAATTTTATAAAAGTATATGAACAGTAAAAAACACTGTTCACCAGGGGACTAAAAATATAAAAATGTAATATTTTGATAACTCGTCTTAATACGAAATTGCGGACTTAAGAAACATACCAAACGGGCTTAAAACGGGAAAATTACATCGTTTTTACTAATGAAATATTTATAAACGTTTTAACTTTATAAATATAATTTCACAAATGCGATTAGATGGTGATGTAGCTATATAAAATTGTATATGGTATTAGTTAATCAAAGTGCTTGTACTTATACAACCTATAATTATATAGGTTGCATTCGGCGTTTATCTGACGCATTTTCTGTGATATACTTGATATTCATTTACTCGAGGTGAGTTTATAGCCCCACGTTTTACTGTTTTATATTTACCTTATAACTTTTGGAGTGAGAACATGCTTGTTACCAAATTCATTTACGTTATTGATTTGAATTTATTACGTGTGCATTTACAATTCATTTTACAAACTGGTCTACATACTCAATTACTTATTTTGGGACGAAATACATTGCTTGTTTCACTTATTTTTGAAAACAAGGACAATACTTTACTTTTACCCAAATGATTACGGATTAGCTTAAGCGGATTGAGCTGTGAATTACCTGGAGGGTGAGCGCGAATGTTATGAAATAGATCTATTCGGGTGTGACAGCCCCGTTCGGGTGATTAGCTATCACTGGGCAAACGAACGTTATAGCATGTCGGAGCACAACATTTATACGAACACGAACACTTACGGTGCCTTGAATAAAGTGGCATATATATGAGTCTACGCAGCAGTTTCATGAACTTAGAGTAATCGTAATCATCGCATTTATACACACAAGAATATTTACGTTGCCTTGAATAAAGTGGTAACTCATACTTTGAACAATGGTAGTCCAACTATACTTAACTTTTTGTGACATTTTGGGGATTGAAATGGTCATGCATACTTTACAACTCTTTGGTTTATAACATTCATACATATGTTTTTGTGACTATATGGGGATTTAAACGGTCATACATACTTTACAAAACTTTGGTTTAACATTTATACTTAAACAAACCTATGAACTCACCAACTTTATGTTGACACTTTTTAAGCATGTTTTTCTCAGGTGAATTAGATGCTTGGCTTATGTGATGTGCATTGGAGTCTAAATAATTCAAGATTTCTTTTCAAACGACACAGTTAGAGGTCGTTCTCTTATGACTCGTGCAATGGTATTATGAAGTAACGCTCCCAAACTCATATTCCGCTACGACCCATTTTGGGGGTGTTACATTGCGTGTACTAGTTTTGTTGGAACACAAATCAATCCTTAAGTAACATAGCTTTATTGTAAAAATATGTTAGAGACTTACGTTAACGTCAAAACTAGGGTGGCAATTAGGGTCGGGTTTGGTTGACAGGTTAGCGGGTCAGAAAACTCCAACCTAAACTTGACTTATTTAAATAATCGGGTCAGCTATGTCAACCCTTGTTTACGCATAACCCGAACCTGACCCATTTAACCAGTATATTTACTTGGGTTGGCGGGTTAAATAGGTTAAACGGGTTGAATAGGTTAAACGGGCTTTGGGTTGACCCATTTAACCCGTTCTATATACAAACGTTGGCACATTACACGGGTTAAACAGGTTAAACGGGTTTGTTGGTCGACCCGTTTAACCCATTTAACACATATAATAATGTATAAATAATTTTTAGTCTAAGAAAAAAACTTAAACGGGTTGACAGGTCGACCCGATTAATTTATTCCCAACCCGAACCTTACTTGTTTAATAAACGGGTCATATAGGTCGACCCAAACCCGACCCGAAATCTATTACACTCAACACGAACGTGTTAATTTTCGTGTTGGTTTCAAGTCGGGTCAAAAATTACCACCCCTAGTCAAAACACAAACAAACACTTAAGAAGTTATTCTTTGTTGGGGATATATTATTATTTTCGTTTTCTGCATAAAAAAAGAGTAACGACCGGTTAAGGATGAAAGACGCAATTTATTTAAACTAGAAGGACGTGGTTTAAATATTACTAGAAGGACGCAATTTATGTAATCAACTAAAAATTAAATCTAAGTGATAATGAAAAATATTACTTAATATTTTAAGCCGAGATGAATTTCAAAAATACTGTTGACTCATATTATTTTATTCGGTTTCAGATTTATATAGTTTTATCTTTTCTAATTACTTTTGAATTTTTAGTTTATTTTAAGTTTTTAAGGTTTTTCTAGTTTTTTAGAACTTTTGGTTTAATTTTTTGGGATTTAGCTGTACAATAGCAACGTACTTTCGCTAATGTTCCGTTTTGGTACGTGTACTTTTTTTGTTCCACTCAATGTAACGTACTTTGATGTTTTGTGTTAATTTGCACCACGATACCTATTTTACCGGAACCAAAGTTTTGAATCCTAGGTGGACATGCCACGTAGGACTTCTACAGTGTCACTTACAATATTTATTTTGTATTTATCCTTTTTAGATATGTTGTTTGCATCCCTATCCCCAAATCGATACAACTATCATGAATATAAACAAGTCAAGAAAAACAACATAAACAAACAAGATCAATGTTCAGAGACAAAATGTATGCTGGCCTCATTTTCATACGAATATAATAAGTAAAAAACAAGAATGTTGTTGAAATTTACCTTTAAGATTATAGAATATTGAGTAGTTTCATCTATACAACAATAACAACAAATTCTTGGAGCACAGTATCATGCTCCACATGAATGCTAATACAGTTTCTTTTTCAATCTTGATCATCTCCGCTGTCCTAATCCAAGTATATGGATTGCACAAAACTCGTTACACTAATCTACACTCTTTTAAAGACTCCATTTTTTCTTTATATCTAACATAATTTCGTTCCATGTGTCTATAGGTCCGGGTAAACACCAATGAACACAGTCGTTTGGAACCCGGTCTCGCTTACCATTAGCAAAAGGATTTTCATACATATAAGACCCTGGATGCCCGTCTGGTCTCACTAACGCTATTTTAGTCACATCTAACGCCTCTAAACGGAAATCCTTAAAATTCTTGGCATTTTCCTTTGCTGCCACCACTTGCTCCATCTCTTTTCTTCTCATCTCATAATCCATTCCTTCTAGTTTCCTTTCATTTTTCTCAAAAGGTTTCGTCTTTGAACAAGCATCTAATGAATCCCAATCACTTTCAAAATAGGCAGGGGAAACGTAGTTATAATTACATCGATCTTCTTATCAACCAATGCCTTAAGGGTGGTGTTAAACGCCATCCCGTAAACATCATAGAACCCAACCTGAGTATAATTCTTGTCATTCCAAGAGTGACAGCCTAGTACCGTATCGCCATAGTAAAAGACTGCTGGATGAAGATTCCAATGACCAATCGACAACACAACCATATCAATTTCGCATTGTGATATTTCAATTATGGTTAATTGTTCAAGCATATGAAATCTATGATTAGGGTTTATAAGATGAAAAGGGGGGAAAATGTCGAGTGTGTTTTGGTATCTAATCCCTTTGACTAATAGTTAATAATATACTAGTTTTTTTTTGTGTGTTAAAAAAGGCCACATAGACTTTTAGCCGGTAAAAAAACTTTTTATCCGGTTGCCTATTATGTTGGTGCAAATTAACACAAAACTTCAAAGTACGTTACATTGAGTGGAACAAAAAAAAGTACACGTACCAAAATGGAACATTAGGGAAAGTACGTTGCTATTGTACAGCTAAATCCCTAATTTTTTTATAACTATTTTGATTTTTTTTTCCTGATATTACTTTGAGTATCCGGATCTCTCGAATTTCCCTCAACGTGCTCGATCTACTTATCTTTTTGAGTTTGATTGGTTTTCGCTTCGTCTGACCTTTCCATTTAATCACTAACAAAACCTACCTTTCAATTCTTTTTGCCCTATGAGCTTTCAGCAAATGATAGATTTCTTGAACCATTGACATCGATCAACGAAATAGACCTCCTTCTTTCACTTTTGTTGTTGTCTTCCAACTCAAATAGCCCCATTAAGTGAGTGTTTCGCGAGAAAAGAAAGGCTGACATCTTTTCTTATCTATATGTATTTTCATAAAAGAAGAATATTTTGTAGCAGAAAATTATGAATTTAATAAGTTTAATTTAAATAAAGAATTATTTTTATTTAATATATTGGATATTTTTTAATATTATAAAAAATATACTATATTTTTTAATATTATAATACATTTTTTTAATTATTTTAAATATATTTATTATATAAAAAATATACTATACGGTTATGACGTCCTTAAACATGAATGCAAAACGTTATTTGTTAGTATGAAATTATAACCTAGACAATAATATATGTTTGAAATGCTAAATTTGGAAACTATAAAACCTTGTAATTATAATACAAAATTACGAATTTTAATAAGTTTAATTTAAATAAAAAACAAATTTTGTAATATGGCGGGTTGGTCTTGTTCGGTTAATTTGGCTTTTTCGCTTCAGTTACTACTCACCCTCCCGGTCTTAAGGGTAACATCTTTTTCATCGTCACTTTTTATTAGTTAATTACAAATATCGTCCATTTGGTTTATACAAATTGCATCATTTGTCCTTAAAATTTAATGATTGTTACATCTTTTGTTACGTGAGATGCGGAAACACTAATACGCCTTCACGTTTTATGCACGTGAGGGACTTAACCTAAAAACTAACAATCGTTGTGAAAAAGACGAACATTACAAGATGTTGCAAGAAGTTTGAGAAAAAAATGACAAAAGATGTGAATGTATGTAAACTTAACAAAGATAAAATATGTAATTAACTAAAACATATACTCTTTCGTTCTAAAATAAGTGTATAATTTGACTTTTTGGAATTTTTTTGTTCAAATTTGACATTAAATATTTTTATTTGGTTTATATAATACATGGTAAAAATTATACTAATGAAAATACATTTAAAACTCAATCAGTTGATATATTTTACATCAAATATTATATAAAACAAATAAAAAAGTGAGTGAGTTTGAGTCCACATTGTGAAAGTGAAGCAAAAGTCTCATTCGAAGTAGCTAGCTAGCAAGTAGCAAGCGTCGGTCACAAGAAGTGTGTACGGACAAACACTCTCTCTCTTTCATTCCCACTTGCATCACTCTCTTTCTTTCAACATCACACACACACACACACTCAAAAAACACACACACAGTCACATTTTCTCTCTCTAAACTACTCGTAACTACTTTACACCTCAATCAATCAATCACTTTAGATCCAAACGCTACCTAGGTATTATATAATTTCCGATCTAATTGATTCATCAGGATTAGCTAGCTTATATCAATTACTAACATTATCATTATTACTGTTATTTTATTTATAATTCTTATAATAGTAGCTTATTTTGTGATTAATCACTTTTAGCTTGTTGATGTTGTTAGGTACAATTTTGGGGGAAATTATAGTCTGTTTATCGGATTATTCGGTTGCGCTTTGGATTGTATTTAAGTACGCCTTGTTTAAACATTAATTAAGGTTGCGTACTTGCGTTACTTTGTTTTAATAGTGAATTTGTAGTGTGTTTTTATTTATTTATTTATTAGTTAGTTAAAAGGTTTGACTCAACATTTTGTAGCTGTATGTTGAGTAGATTTGATGATTGTTGATAGCTTCACTTGTAGTTCGGTTACTTATTTTTTTTTATTTCAAGTGTGATTTAGTTAGTACGAGTGTCAAACGGTGGCGTGTTTATCTAGCATTATCAGGTTAGGTTATACTTATAGTTTAGCTGCTTGCATTTTTTTATTGATTTATGTGTTTGTTGATTATTATTATTATATTATATAATTGTAAGTGTTTTTAGCTTGTTACTGTTATTGTTTTGAGGGTTTAGCTGATAGTGATTTAAGTAAGGGTTGACTAATTATAGAGTGTGTGTGTATTGAATTGCCAATTACTAGTTAAGGTTTGATTGAAAAGTAGATAGTTGACTCAACATAGTGGCTTATTCAACTGGATTTAGGTCAGTTTCGGTTTGTGTGTGGGACTCATGAGAGGTGTAGCTGTTGTTATTTCGTAGATGATGCATGTAAAAGTTTGTAATTATGTGGACTGTCCCAGGGGCGGAGCCATATACATAACAGGGGGGGCATTTGCCCCCAACAACTCCTTCAATAATCACATATTTTAGTGTTAACTTTTGAACTTTAATCGTGGTGCCCTCAACTGAAAACTGAGATTGCCCTCAACGCAAATGATGGTTGGAAAAAAAGGGAAGAAACAGCTTGATTTATGAAGTGTTACTGAGTTTTTTTGAAGTTTTTTATGTGGTAGATGATGGAGACGAAGGAGTCATATGAACCAGTTACTTTTATGGATACTGTGTTAAGATATGAAGTATCATGTCTAGAGATACGTGAAACATTAATTAAGTCTTTATATTTCACTTCTTTCAAACAAGAGTCAAACGTTTATTCTTTCATAATAAATTCAGTTTCTATAATAGTATAATCCATTTGTAAAAAGCTACAGGCCCATTGAAGCCCAAAAGTATCATAAGTAAACTTGCAAATTATCTGATTTTTTTCTTTAATACGTGTATGTAAAGACTCTTTAACCTTTTATGTAATATCGTATCGTTAATTTTTTTTTTTTGCCCCCCGCAACTTAATTTTCTGGCTCCGCCACTGTGTGGACTGATAGTTTGTGGTATAAGATAGGATTAAAGGAAGCTTACAAAGTTACAATGTAGCAAAATTGTTTTTCAACACGATATATGAGGTTGCGTACTTGTGTTACTTTGTCATGTGGTCTACTTATCAAGGTTCCAGCAGTTTAGACATAAATCGACCATGTATGTTATTAGTGCTAATCTTTTTATGCGGCATTCTAGTGTTTTGGTGTCCACGTTGTAGGTATAGCATGTTCAAACGTGTGATGCTTTTAATTAATTGCGAGTAATACAACAACGGTGTTCAGGTCAACAGCACGTCTTCAATAGTGAGTCATGCAAACCTGCTTGTGTAGTATGTTCATGCACGGTAGTGTGTGCATTAGGAGATACTCATGGTGCTGAAGTGTAGCGATAAACAAATTGTAGTTAGTTGACTGAACATGTAATATTCAATGGGCAGGGAGGTACCTCTGCTTCGTTTTGTGATACGGAAGAAATGCTGGGAATAGGTTGCAACTTGCAACTAATAGATGTTTTGTAATTATAATAGCATGAGTATGTATATCAGTATATATAGTTAAAAAAAGTATATATAGTTAATCAGTTTCTCAAACTTGTGTATTCATCTTGCATATTACTGGTTCAGGATAGTTTGTTTCATGCTTAAACCTTTACCTCAGACATATACTAATTGTCGGTTTATGTTTTGCAGGTGCATAGTCCCGTAAGCCCTTGCCTGAAGCTACTTGCATCTGCAGGGCTTACATTCAATATTATCTATTTATCTTCAACCACTCATTCTGCATCTACCGAAAAGCTTTCTTATTTTGTTTCTTAGGCTCCATTAGCCTGATTTTTACAAGCATGTAAGCGCTATCCGCAATCATTGTTTATGCTCTTGTTATGATTGTTAAAATTGGAATATTTTCTTTAACGCAACTTTTTAATCTCGCAGCTGTCAGTTGGTATCATCTTTCAAATGATTGTATGTTGATGGGTGGTTTTCCGGTGCCTAGTGCCTCGGATAAGTTGTAGGATGCTTGATCATCACAGCAATGGGCATTCTCCGTACGGTTTTTCAAGGGCCGTTGCTATTCTACTTTTTGTTTTTCAGCTATCTTTTGAGCAATCTTCAAGGTCTCACTCCTGATGGTATGTCGCGTTATGCAAATACGAAACTAGATATAGATAAAACAACGAGATTATTAAATTCTCATTTTTTACTTACAATTATTATTTGTTGAATATTTTCAGGTGAAGCCCTTGTTAACTTCCGGACAAACATTATTAGTTCGGATGGCCTCCTTCGTCTATGGAGACCAGAAGATCCTGATCCATGTGGATGGAAAGGGGTAACATGTGATATAAAGACTAAAAGAGTTGTTTATCTGTAAGATATTAAAACCCCAAACGTCATCTTGAACAATCATTCTATTTTTCTATGAACGTATTCTTATGCATATGCAACTAATGTAATTCATATGATTTTTATATGTATAACTTTTCAGGAATCTATCAAATCACAAATTGAGTGGACCTATATCATCAGATATTGGAAACCTAGACGGTTTGAAATTTTTGTACGTGAATTTCAGGCCCCTTCTTTTCTAATGTTTTTTTTGGACTAATTTTTTTACAAGATTTTTTTGTGCTAGTCGTTACTGATGGTATATATTATTTGATGTAGAGATCTTCATTACAACAACTTCTATGGGGAAATCCCTCCGGCGTTGGGAAACTGTACAGACCTGCAAGGATTGTAAGTACAATTATTATCAGCATGCGTTAAGTTTTTTCAGTGGATGTGCGAAAACTCCATTATTTGAACCTATAGTCGCCATCTCCATCTGAAAAAATCAGAGTTACTTGCAAATGAAAGCGAAACTTGACTTCATTTAAGGCTATAATTTAAAAATATTAAATGCTGATAGATGACAATGGTACCAAACCCACCACCTATTAACTTAATGCAAGCTTATAAATACATGTCTGATAATCTGTTAAGATGTTGATTATCTCTTGTATTAATCTGTATCGATAATATTATCTTTTGACAGATTTTTGCAGAATAATTACTTAAGTGGATCTATTCCTACTGAAATAGGAAATCTTTCGAAGCTTCAAACATTGTAAGTTAATCATCTGCAACTAGTACTTTAGATCATATATTGCCATCAAGAACTTTTTGTTATCATAAATGTGAGTATTGCCATCAGAATCATCAAGTGGGTCCAAAGGTGGTTGATTTTTGAAATACTGAATTCATTTTCCATAGTTTGGGCATTTGGGTTTCAATCAATATAATAGAGGAGAGGTTGTTATAATGTTATGTGGTTGCCAGTATCTAATCTCGTTTAATCATTTGCTATAGTAGCAGGTTGTAAAGGATAATACTTATTTAAGTTTGTTACAGTTTTGAAGCACTACTAATGTTAACACGCCATTATGTACTTGACCAACTCCTTGTATCACTGTTTAAGCTGATAAAGTCCTTATGAATGACCACAAGGAATGAAAGCGAGTTGTAAGAACCAATACAGTAGAAATGATTTTCATTTGAAAAATGGTTAGTTTGACTAAGGAATTTCACAAAATAGCACTTTTACAGTCTGCTATTAGTTAGGTGGCCCCAAATATATAGCACATTTGTAATAAAAAAGTAGAAGATGTTGGTTTTATATCAATACTTAATCTGAATGTGAGTGTTTTAATAACTCGGTTGTTGGCACAGTACTGGCGTTTATGAATTATACTTCAAGCTTCTAATTAAGGTTTTGTTTGTGTATGTTGCAGGGATATCTCTAGCAACTCTCTTAGTGGAAGTATTCCCACATCACTTGGAGATTTGAGGAGCCTATCAATTTTGTAAGGGTGATGAACTTAAGTCCTATTTAAATTTTTTCATTTTTCTTATTGAATCTTGTGTTGACTTCTGTTCTTTGTAATCGTGAAGCAACGTCTCCAACAATTTTCTGTCGGGGCCAATACCATCAGATGGTGCTCTTGACCAATTTGGAACCAACTCGTGAGTTCTAAATTCTCTCTTTCCTTGTATAATAGTGATATTGTATGTGAGAAATCAATAATTCACTAAACATAAATGCCAAATGTACCATTTATAGGTGAAGGTTTTATAATCAAACACTAAAAGTTTTTATCGTCTTGCATCTAGTGTTACCTTTTAGAGAATACCTTAACACTGTTAACATTTGAATGTTCTACAATTTTTAAAACAGTAAGTTAATTTGATGCAACTTTAATATGAAATATTGAAGAGGAGTCTTACCTTTTCTTTTCTGCTACTTGCAGTTTTCTTGGAAACCGTGGCTTGTGTGGGCAGCATATCAATCAGTTGTGCAAAAATGATGCTGGAGGTCCAGCAGGCTCACAGCCAGGTCTGCTATAACTTTTTCATGATATTCTATTCTAATTAATTAGTCACAATTAGTCATTAGTGGAATTGGGATAATCTGAATCAGTAGTTTACTTGGTCTTGTACAAGAACATCGTGATTAACATATTAGTTTTTTTTCTTTTCTGTATATTTTATAACAGGAAGCCAGAGTGTGAAGAAGAATTCTGGGCGGCTACTAATTAGTGCTTCTGCTACTGTGGGCGCATTGCTCCTGGTTGCACTTATGTGTTTCTGGGGCTGTTTCCTTTACAAGAAACTCGGTAAAAATGAAGTTAAAGGTCTTGCAGTGGATGTCAGTGGAGGTGAGGTTCTAATAATAGCTACATAGACATATATACACCGAGATTTATAAGAACATGAAATGCTTTTTGTTTTCATACCACAACTTATGTCAACTAGCTGCCAAAGAAACATCTTTTATAATATCTACTTATGTACTCAACCATGCGGACATAGAACGTAAATTAAAGAAGGCTGCTAACTTTACATAGAGTGCGTGGCTAGAAAATGAACGCGAGTTTCATGTTGTATGTTCAGTGTTCACAGACAAACTTGTGAGCTCATATATATGTTTATGTTATAATGATTTCTTTTTGGTTCAGGTGCATCAATCGTGATGTTCCATGGGGACTTGCCATACTCTTCAAAAGATATAATTAAAAAGCTGGAGACATTAAACGATGAACATATAATTGGCGCTGGAGGTTTCGGGACAGTATACAAATTGGCAATGGATGATGGAAATGTATTTGCCTTGAAAAGAATAGTGAAATTGAACGAGGGTTTTGATCGTTTCTTTGAGAGAGAGCTCGAGATTCTTGGAAGCATTAAGCATAGATATTTAGTGAATTTAAGAGGATATTGCAACTCTCCAACATCAAAACTGTTAATCTATGACTACTTATCGGGTGGCAGTCTAGATGAAGCTCTTCATGGTAAATAATCTATCCCTCCCCATCAATCGTGAGAAATACCAATGCATCATGTGCATGTCAAATAGATCTGATAATGTAACAAAGCTCATGAAGTTAATACGCATTCTATTCATCACACAAGTACATAGAATTGTCATCTCGAACCAACAATGGATACCTGTTTAAAAAATTAGATTATTCTCATTATGTAGCCATGGATTTGCTCTATTAAAAATATACATACGGCAGATCAGTCCAGTCTATACTCAATGATACGATAAGAATAAACTCATGAACCTTTTCCCATAAAATTTATGTGATAAATGTCTTTCAGAGTGGTAGTTGAACGAGGGTTTTGATGTAGTTTTGTGGCTAATTATTGTATGATGATGTAGTTATGTAAGTACCAGGGATTAACAGTTATGATCTCCTATTCAGATAAAGCCGAGCTACTAGATTGGGATGCTAGACTTAACATCATAATGGGAGCTGCAAAAGGGTTGGCTTATTTGCATCATGATTGTTCCCCCCGAATCATTCACCGAGATATAAAATCAAGCAACATTCTGCTTGATGGAAATTTTGAGGCTCGAGTTTCTGACTTCGGACTAGCAAAATTGTTAGGGGACGAGGAATCTCACATCACTACTATTGTGGCTGGTACATTTGGATATCTAGCTCCAGGTAGGATCATATTCGCTTGTACATTACATATTCTATTTGTTACAGTGACATGGGTTAGGTGGCAATTTTGACCCGTTTACTTATGAATGGCTTGATTGGGTAAAATACAAAACATTAGATCAATGAAAAGGGGTTTTAAGTCGCATAAAGTGTATATTATATGCATAAAATCTTCTCAATATTAAAAAAAAAAAGCCAGATGTATTAGAAAGTAACATATTTGGCGACAAAGTGTTGGGTCTGTAAGATATCCGTCTCAATTCCTGTGTGTAACTTTGATTGCAGAGTATATGCAGAGTGGTAGAGCAACAGAGAAGACAGATGTTTATAGTTTTGGTGTACTTATGCTTGAAGTTATAAGTGGGAAGCGGCCCACAGATGCATCATTCATTGAGAAGGGACTTAATATTGTTGGCTGGGTACGTCTTCTTATCTTAATATTTTCTGTTGCAACAGCGAGAAAATTAAGATGCCCAATAATTAGAACAATGCTAATTTGATTTCCTTTGGATATACCTCATAAAAAATAATAGAAAAACAATCATAATGAACAAATACATATCTAGAGATATATGCTACACTGATTGTATAAAACTAAATTGAAGATAAAGAATATGAAAATATAAAGTTTAAGTTAATGGTAGTTATCACTGCTAAATGACACACAAGTCAAAACATGTGCATATGTCTTTAAAACTTTGCGTCTTAACTCCATTTATTTTTTCAGTTAAATTATTTAATAACGGAGGATAGACAACGTGAGATCATTGATACGAACTGTGAAGGAGTTGAGTCACAAATCCTCAGTGCTCTGCTTTCACTTGCAATTCAATGTGTATCCTCAACGCCAGAGGATCGGCCCACCATGCATAGGGTGGTACAAACACTTGAATCCGAGATTATGACTCCATGCCCAAGTGATTTCTATGATTCTGCTTCTGAGTAAATTATATGTCACCAAAAGGGGTGTATAATGGAGAATGTCGCAAAGAACAGGGTTAAGAGCTTAAAACCGATCTGCCAAATTTGTTTTCTAGTTTATAGGTTATTCTTTGAGCAGATCGACAGTAAGTAATCTTTGCACATTCTCTTCAAGATTTGGAAGCATCATCATTATCTACAAGTGTGTTTCTTTTGCAGTATTTATGCTCGTTTTTTCATGCCTCTCTGATTATATTTTTGGCTTTTCATATTGAAAAATGGCTATTTGCACCTTTTCGTCCTGATACCCCCCAAATTGTATATTGATGCTAGTTTTAACTTATTTATGTCACACTTTATCTTGTTTATGCCATTTTTGTATCATATGTTCTTTTTTTTCTTTTCTAAATTGACATTTAGAAGTTTTGTTTATTATCATGTCTTTGGTTGTTGTTTAGTTTCGTTAGCTTCATGGTTGGTGAATTTGGCCTCAGTGGGTTAATTTTTTTTATTACAGTGGTTTGGCAACCCGATGGTATGCTATATTGCTAGTGGGTGCACAAAAAAAGGTCTGGGAACTAACTGTTACTATATCTGGTTCTGTTTATGGCTCTAAATTCGATATAAATGGTTTTTGACTTGATTTTTGGTTTTAGTTATATAGACTCGGGTCTCAGTCTTGTCCAGAACAGGTAATTCTAAAATAGTTGTGTTTTAACATTTGAAACAACTGGTGTTGGGAGTGTTTAGAAATTCTATTTATAGAAGTAAAACGGGTAAAATGTGAGTCTGAGACTAAAAGGTTGAGTCTTTGACTAAAAGATCGGTATTGGTTCAACATTAGTATGAAGGTCAATTATCTTGACGTGTAGTGATATCTGATTGCGTAGCCCGGAAAGAGAAATTAGCTATAAAGGAAATAAGCTCCAAAATAACCTCTAAATTACGTGTCTCGAAAAAACATTCTTAGTGCAAAATTCTGTGCATGATATACACAATGAATGAATCAACAAACAAGACGATTATGTATTTCTACATTTTTTGGAACTGACTTTATCTGCAACATGCTGATAGAAACCAAGGGAATATCAAATATGTGATCAGCTAATTGCCGAGAAAAGAACCTTGAAGGCTTAATCTTGGAATCAGCAAGTGAAAACTGGAGTTTATTTAGTTGCTTAATAAACTCGTGCTCGAATCCTCAAACGTCTCAAGCTCAGTTTTTGGACTTGAGGCATGAACGAGCTCGAGTTGCTATACAAAAGCTCGACTTGATGGAATTTAATTATTTAAAGTAAAAAGTAGTTGCAATGAGGAAGCCAAACAAAAACCAGAAACGATTGAAGAATATGGTCGATTAAATTCAGATTCTTCAACAATGTTTCTTGTGCACCAGCCGGGAATCGAACCCGGGTCTGTACCGTGGCAGGGTACTATTCTACCACTAGACCACTGGTGCTTGTGTTATATTTATTTCATATTTGCATCTATGTATAATTAGCTGTATTTTATTTATTTATTTTTTTCATCCCTAGGAGAGTAATGAGTAATGTGGTATATAATTAGAAAATTAAGTCGTAATTTTTTATGTAATAAACGAATTATATTATTTCGGAAATATTTTACTAAAACAATCTTATTGAGAAAACAATTGGCCAAATCAGGTTTGCTCTATTTTGAAACCTGACAAAATCTGTTATACTTCCAATTGAAAGTCAAAATTGAAAAAAATTGGTTAAACTTTGAAAATTTTGGCGGAGAATAAAATTAAAAATATAAATGTCAAATATGTGAAAACAAAAATTTTAAAATAAACTTTAGTTGTTGAATTTTATATAATTATATGGAGTTAAGTGTAAACTTATAATTTTCCTATTTTTTAATAATTTTGAAAAATAAACAATCACTACAAAAAAAAGTTGAATTCTTCACGGTTTTTTCTCCACGACATAGTTAACCGTGAACTTTTTTTTATATTGATCAAAATTTTGTCACACTTATATGCGTCACAAATCTTTAAAAAAATAATCCACACATATAAGTGTGTACAATTACAACAAAGCTACACTTAAAAGTGAAGAATTTTTTTTTATCAAAACGCCACACTTATTAGTGTAGACATTTTGACACTTTTCCACACTTTTAGGTGTGAATATTTAACAATGTTTACATGTTTTATAGTTTTGCCATACTTTTAGGTGTGGAATTTCAAAAAAATGTTTTTACATTTTTAACTTTAGGCATTTTGATAATATTTTCACACTTATATGTGTAGAAAATTTTGTCACACATATTATTACCGCATATAGCAAAGTGTTGCCGTTATAATTTTACACATTTTTAAGCGTGGACATTTAACCTTAAAAATGTGGATAATTCAACTAATTTTTTGTAGTTAATTACCCCTTAGACTTCATACCCCCTAAACTTTATATTTTAAAAATACACCATACATGTTGTTTTTAAAAATACAACATGTATATGTACGAGATTATAAATATCAAAATGAAGACACGAGTTATTGTGTATGTAAATAAATACACGAGAATCTACGTATACAAACAACTCATATTATTCATCTTTCTGATTTTTTTACGATTTGCGTTCAATAAAGACTAATGTTATTCCGTTTTATAAGTTTAACCTATGCATATGCAAGTTTGAAAATTAAATACGGCCAAATTATTAGAGAGAATATAAATATCAAATGTAAGCATGAGTTATGTGATATATAAAAATAAATATACGCGATTGTACTTATAACAACGATTCATTTAATTTCTATTTAAAGTTTATATAAGGATATTCGGAAAAAATATTTTAAATATCTTTATATTTGAACTTGATCAACGGTCATTATGTACTATTAAACTCACATATTGTGTACAACGTGATATCAATAGTTAAACTTAAACAATAACATCAATCTTAACACCCTTGTTAGTTAAAGAAAATTATATCTTTGATCCAACAAAAATCTTTACAAAATAGTAATCCATATTAATACATAATGAAAAAGTTTATGTAAAAACACGCTCATAATTATTAGTTATAATTATATAACAATTACTAAATAATAAACACGGTAAAACCCTAGATACTCAATGGAAGTGGACAATCACTAGGTTTTTGTCGACGAAGCTTCCTAATGATCGTCATAAGGCTACGACATATTTGGGATGATTGTTGACCGACTCACTACGTCGCAATCTTTGTACAATGAGAGAGATGATCGATGGGACTAAACTTGCATAGAATGTACTTAAAGGAGATGTCAACGAGGCATTGAATTACCTCTCTAGATATTTGTGATTGTAGACCTAGGTTCGCATCAAATTTTTATGTGAGGTCTCACTTCAGAATGCTTTGGGACTAGTCTGGATATGAGTACTGCGTACCATCCACAAACAGACGGGCAAAGCGAGAGGACTATTCAAACTCTCAAGGATATGTTGCGTGCTTGTGCAATCGACTTTGGAAAGGGTTGGGTTAACCATTTGCCATTAGTCGAGTTCTCATATAACAATAGCTATCACGCTAGCATCAAGGAGCATAATTTGAAGCACTTTACCGTTTAAAAGTGTCATTCCCCGTTTGTTAGGCCGAGATGGAGAAGTTCAACTCACTGGTCCAGAAATAGTGCAAGAAACAACTGAGAAGATCGTTCAAATCAAGCAGAGAATGCAAGCTGCTCGCGATCGACAAAAGAGTTACGCGGATTTAAAGCGTAAACCGATGGAATTTCAGGTTGGGGATAAAGTTATGCTTAAAGTTTCGCCTTGGAAAGGGGTCGTACGTTTTGGCAAACGGGGGAAGTTGAACCCTAGGTACGTTGGACCATTCAAGGTGTTGGAAAAGGTTGGATCCATTGCATACAAGCTTGAGCTTCCACAAGAGCTGAGCAGGGTACACAATACGTTCCATGTATCCAACTTGAAAAAGTGCTATGCCGACGATACACTTAAACCGTTCATTGGGATGGACTTTCACTTTGATGACAAGGCTTCAATTTGTCGAGGAGCCAGTTTGAAAATCATGGTCGTAAAGTTAAACGATTGAAGCGAAGCCGCATTCTAATAATCAAGGTTGGATGGAACTCCAGGAGAGGTCCTGAGTTCACATGGGAACGCGAAGATCAATTCAGGAAGAAATATCCACACCTCTTCACAAAGACCGCACCGTCGTCAAGTGTCGCGTCTTAAGCCTTGAGGACAAGGCTTACTTAACGGGGGAGACTATAACACCCTGTGTTTTAGGGTCATTGACATCGTCAATAAATTCACTATGTATTTTTAGTATTGTACGCGTTTTCTTTTAATCGTTATCGTTAAGTTAAATCGCGTAAGCTAAAAATTATCGTTCAATGTAAACGGGCATCAAACAATTAAATGTCTACATCAATCAAGTGTTAAGTAATTATTTTGAGGATAATTATTAACTTTGTTCCCCTTATTTTATTTTTATAATGGGTCGGTAAAGTGTTTTACGATTTCGACGATTAAAATACGTTTAGGCATTCCCGGAACCACCAAAACTTTTCTACGCTTCAACAAATACCCACAATTATAACCAATACTCAAAATTCACAAAATAACATCACCTATATACATAAAAAACCGGACATGGATGGACTTATACAAAAATATCTAGTTTGAAAACATTTCTCCTTGTTTTCATGAGATGTTCTCAACTATTAGGGAACACTTAGTTAATTCTTGCAAGACTTCAACATATCTTGACCAAAGACTTACTATACCACCTTGGACTAGTCTTCTTTGTATATAATTCTTTAGCAAGTGCAAGTAACACATACATGTAATATTTCTATAAGTGAAACAACACAAAATCCTCTCTTGGTCCTCTCTTTACCCATGGCAACAAACACCCCTTTTAAATAATATGTAGCTTGATTTTCCAAGACCATACAAGTATTACTACATCATTCCTATGATAACCTAAGATGTTTTGAAGGGTTGGTTAAGCATTTGCAAGGTTTAAGCAAGTTATTGCAAGATTAAGGTTTTTTAGATTAGGGTTTTATAATTGTGGAAGCTTAGGTTTTTCATCTAAATAAGTGTTTAGATCATATTTTCCATCATCCTACATCACATTAAGGTTATCTAAAACCCTTTATGAATTTACATTTATGATTTTATGAGTATATATGTTCTATGTAGTAAAATCACCATTATGATGCTTTTAAACATGTTAAAATTGAGACTTGTTACTTATAATCATGGTTTGACACTTTTACATATGTTATGTTGTTGATAATATCATGTTATACTGGGATTAAAAGTGTAGTACACTCTTGGTTTATGTATAAAAAAAGTTTATGTACAAACTGTTATATTAGGGTTCCACTTATATAACTTGTAATTAAAAGTTACATAATAAGTTGTGATTTAAAGGTGTTATTATGGACTTGATACTATGGACTCTTGGACAAAATATGGACATTATTATATGTAACACATATGATAAATAAGGCTATAAAGGGTTGTGGTAATATACTAGGTTGAAAAGTACATAAAACAAGTTATATAAATAAGTATACATATTGATTTCAAAGGGGCTATTTTGGTTCATGTATTGTGACAGCCATATTATGTTTTATAAAGATAGTACACCTCATGCCGATTCCAAATATGTAAAGAACCCAAAAAACCGCCTTATAACGAAAAAGATACGGCAAATCTATGTTTTACGTTAATTAAACGCGTTATAAAAGAGATTTTATAAAAAACAAGTTATAAAATACTTCAAATATATAAAGTTTATTATTTTATATAGATATCACTTAATTTTAGGATTCTAAAACAATTCGGACCATAATTTTTCAATTAATAACGAAGAAGTTATGAATTACGCGAGATTATATACTTAAATGTATAAAAATACTTTTATAAAACTATTTTTATAAAAGTTACTGTTCATATCAGATTTATACATTTTGAAAAAATCATTAATATGATAGAACTTTTAATAACAAAGACGTGCTCTAACGAATCGCTAAAAATAGAGCTATAACGAATAAAACACAACATTTACGGTTTTTACGATAACTAAAACTATAAAAATAATTTTATAAACTGGTGTGAACAGTAAAAGTACAGTTCACCAGAAGACATGAAATACAAAAATGTCATATTTTGATACGTCATCTTAATACGAAAGCGTGGACATAAGAAACGCAAGAAACGGACTTGAAACGTGAAAGTTATGTCATTTTTACCAAAGGTATATTTATAAACGTTTTAACTTTATAAATATGATTTCACTAAAACAATTAGATGGTGATTAGCTATATAGAATTATATATGGTAGTAGTTACCCAATGTGATTAGTACTTATACGACCTATATTGGATTAGGTTGCACTCGATCATTACCGTGACGCATTTTCTGTGATATACTTGATATACGCTCACTCAAGGTGAGTTCATAGCCCCACGTTTTACATGATTTGTTTTATAAGTTTTTGGGGTGAGAAACATGCACTGTTTTATAATTGGACACAAGTGGATAAGTTTTACATTATGATTACGTGTTGCCTAAGTAGCGATAACCCTAGTTGAGCCCATTATCATGAACTGTCAGTTACTGGATTGTGAGCGCGAATGTTATGAATAGATCTATTGGGATTGACATCCCCGTTCGGGTGATTAGCTATCACTGGGCAAACGAACGTATACCATGTCGAACATAGGATGTTGCGGGTTAGAACATCATCACGGGCAATGTAGGCCATTTATATGGTATTCATTTATGTCGAGCTTCAGTGTCATGAGCTTAGGGCAACGTAATTACATTTATATGATGTCTGCATCTGTTGCATTATCATACACTTGGGAAATCTTGTGGTCCTACAATATACGATTTATCAAACCTATGAATTCACCAACATTATTGTTGACGTTTTAAAGCAATGTTTTTCAGGAGGTCAATAAGCACGAGGTGCAAGGGATACATTGGTGGTTTTGATTTGGATATCATGCATTAAAGATTTTGTCGCATTACATTTTGTATATCTGTTATGGGCTTGAAATCTTTGTAATTTGAACAAGTGAACAAGTGAAGCTTTGGGCTTATGTAACAAATACTTTGTTAAATCCAATGTATCGGTTTTAAATGACTTTTTGGTCATTCTATATATATCTTGTGTTATTGATCTATGAAGTAACACGCCCCGGACCCTTATTCCGCTGCGACCCAATTTGGGGGTGTTACACGATACATGGACAATATTAGCTTAAAGTCCAAGCCCGTTGAACCCAACTAGCCTATTACATAACAAGACTAATTAATAAAAAGATGACCGACGACATTCTTGTTTGGCTTATATAAAAATAAGGCTAACATACTTGTTTATGTTCGAGACATATGCCCTACTGCGAATAAACCTAGTGAGAATTTGGTTGCTGTCACACCAATGAACAAAGTCAAGAAAGTTAGGTAGAGTCATCTAAAACACAAGATTCTAACACACCCGTGTTGCCTTCTACATGATTGAAGAGTTTTACTAGTGCTAACAGATCACAGCCTACAGGAAATAAAAAATGATAGGATCTCGCAAACACCAAGTAGCAACATGAAGAATAAAGTAGAAGTCCAACTTAGGAGAGCTAATTAAGTTCTAATAAAAAGAATCATGTTACATACCATATTTATGATGCAAATGTTAAGCATACTATGTTAAATGCGAATTCTAAGTTAATTTGTGTTAAATGTAAACAATGTATGTTTGATGCAAATTATGATGTGTGTTTCCTTGATTTTGTGAATGATATTAATGTACGCTCTAAATCTATGTCTGCTAAGAAAAGCCAACAGCATAATATTTGGAAACCTACGGGTAAAGTGTTCACTAAAGTAGGATATAAGTGAAAACCAACAGGAAAACTTTTCACTTTAGTGGGTAACTCGTGCCCTTTATCTAGGTTCACTTCAGCTAACTTAGTGCCTTCTAAGGAAACCACTTCTCATTCAGTTGAAACACAAAACCCAGAGATAAAAGTCTATAGCAGGAGACCCAAACAAGTAGCATCTGTAGGTTCGAGTAAAAAATCTAAGATTATAAAATCTCGGATTGCTAACAACTTAGAACCCAATAATTCTTGGGGATCCAATGCTACAGATGTTCCATTTTCTTCTTCTCTTGTCAATGACAGGTTGTCTAGATTGTTCTCTGGTATTTGGACTCCAGATGCTCAAAACATATGACAGGAAATCGCTCTCAGCTCATGAACTTCGTCAGTAAATTTCTGGGAACTATTAGATTAGGAAACGACCAGATTGCAAAGATTATGGGTTATGGTGATTATCATCTGAGGAATGTAACTATCTCAAGGGTATATTATGTAGAGGGTCTCAGACATAACTTGTTTTTAATTAGACAATTCTGTGACTCGGATCTTGAAGTTGCTTTTTGGAAAAACACTTGCTTTATTCAAAATTTAGATGGTGTTGATTTACTTTCAGGATCCAGAGACATAAACGTGTACACAATTTCTCTTGATGACATGCTAAAGACTTGTGCGATCTATTTACTATCAAAAGATTCAAAGACTAAGAGCTGGTTATGGCACCGTCGGTTATCTCGTCTCAACTTCGGTACTCTAAATAAGCTAGCCAAAGACGGTCTTGCATGAGGCATTCTAAAGCTTAAATTTAAGAAAGATCATCTATGTTCAGCATGTGCATTAGGCAAAAGCAAGAAATCCTCTCATCAACCCAAAGCTGAAGACACTAACCAAAAGAAACTCTATCTTTTGCATATGGATCTTTGTGGCCCGATGCGTGTGTAGAGCATTAATGGAAAAAAGTACATCTTGGTGGTTTTGATGATAATACCACGATTACTTATGTGTTAAAATTTCTAAGATCAAAAGGATGAAGCTCCTGACGCTATCATTAAATGCATCAAAAATATTCAAGTTCATTTGAATGCCACAATTACGTATTTAGAACTATAATGAACTGAATTTGTCAATCAGACCCTTCGAGAAGTTTATGAAATTGTTAGCATCTCGCATCAAACATCTGTTGCTTGCACTCCTCAACAGAACGGCGTTGTCGAAAGACAAAACCGGACTCTAGTGGAAGCTGCTCGTACAATGTTGATATTTTCAAAAGCCTCATTATTTATGTGGGCCGAAGCAATCAATACAGCTTATTATACCCAAAAACCGTTCCCTAATTCGTCTCCGATACAACAAAACTCCATATGAGTTGATGCACGACAAGATCCGGATTTATCGTTTCTTTATGTCTTTGGTTCACTCTGTTATCCGACCAATGACAGTGAAGATTTGGGTAAACTAAACGCTAAGGCCAATATTGGTATTTTTGTTGGTTACGCACCCGCAAAGAAAGCTTTTAGAATCTATAACAGGAGAACCCGGAAAATCATGGAAACCATTCATGTAATGTTCGATGAGCTAATAGCAATGTCTTTTGAGCAATTCAATTCAGGACCCATGCTTTAATTTATAACTCCTGCAACATCTAGTTTAGGACTCGTAACAAACCCTATTCCTCAACAACCTTTTAACCCTCCAAACAGTAATGACTGGGATCGTTTGTTCCAACCTATGTTCGATGAATACTTCAATCCTCCATCAAGTGCTATTTATCTAGTTCAAGTAGTTGATATACCAAGAGCTGTTGATATAGCCGGTTCACCTTTATCAATAACCATTAATCTAGATGCACCTTCAACAAGTAGTTCATTAACTAACCAACAACAACAATCCTCAATCATCTCACAAGGTGTTGAAGAACCGATACTAAATGCACACTTTGACGATCCATGTCATGAACCTCTTCATGATGTTTCTACTTCACAAGAATCCTCATCAAATGTGCAGTCCTCTCACTCTCTATTAGAACTGATTGGTAAATGGACTAAGGATCATCCATTTGCAAACGTGATTAGTAACCCATCTCGACCAGTCTCCACTAGAAAGCAACTCGAAACTGATGTCATGTGGTGTTACTTTGATGCCTTCTTAACTTCTGTAGAACCAAAGAACTTTAAAGAAGCTATGCTCGAATCCTCATAGATTGATGCGATGCAAAAAGAAATGCATGAATTTGAAAGACTACAAGATTGGGAATTGGTGCCTTATCTAGATAAAGTAATATTGATCAAATTGAAGTGGATCTATAAGGTCAAGACAGACGAATTTGGCAGGGTACTTAAGAACAAGGCTAGATTGGTTGCTCATGGATTCAGGCAAGAGGAGGGAATCAACTTTGAGGAATCATTTGCATCGGTTGCAAGAATAGAGGCCATCCGTATCTTCGTAGCAAATGCCGCCAACAATAATATAACGATCTACCATATGGACGTCAAAACGGCTTTCTTAAATGGCGAGCTCAAGGAAGAGGTCTACGTTTCTCAACCAGAAGGATTTGTTGATCAGGACAACCCATCGCATATGTAAAAGCTCAAAAAGGCCCTTTATGGCCTCAAACAAGCACCACGTGCATGGTACGACATGCTATCAACTTTTCTCATCTCACAACATTTCTCTAAAGGTGCAGTCGATCCAACACTCTTCACAAGGAAAGCAGGGAATGACTTATTACTTGTACAAGTTTATGTCGATGATATAATATTTAAATCAACCAATACTGCTATGTGTGATGAGTTTGCTATTCTTATGACCACTAAGTTCAAGATGTCAATGATGGGGCAAATGTCATTCTTTTTAGGATTACAAATTTCTCAAAGTCCCAAAGGCATCTTCTTAAACCAATCAAAATATGCTTCTGAAATTATTAAAAAATATGGTATGCTAACTAGTGATTATGTAGACACACCTATGGTGGAAAAGAATAAACTGGATGCAGATCTACAGGGGACACCCGTTGATGCTGTACATTACCAGGGCATGATTGGATCCCTCATGTATCTGACAACTTGTAGACCAGACCTTATTTATGCAGTCTGCTTATGTGCCCAGTATTAGGCAAAGCCTACCAAAAAGCACTTACATGCGGTTAAATGGATCTTTCGATACCTAAAGGGAACCATTCACTTGGGTCTCTGGTACTTGAAGGATACCGGTATTTCACTAACAACATATTCAGACGCAGATCACGCGGGGTGTCAGGACACTAGACGTAGTACATAAGGAAGTGCTTAATTCTTAGGTGATAAACTTGTTAGCTGGTCATCCAAGAAGCAAAAGAGCAACGCGATCTCGAGTACAGAGGATGAATATATTGCCTTATCTAGATGTTGTGCTAAAATCCTTTGGATGCGATCACAACTAACAGACTATAGGTTTTAATTCAATAAGAGTCCTTTGTACTGCGACAACAAAAGTGCTATTGCTTTATGATGCAACAACGTTTAACACTCTAGAGCCAATCATATTGATGTACGATACCACTTCCTAAAAGAGTAAGTGGAGAATGGAATAGTAGAACTATACTTTGTTCGAACCGAACATCAACTGGCAGACATTTTCAACAAACCTTTACCACGAGAAAGATTTGAATTCTTGATCGAAAAGCTTGGTATGAAAAGCATGTCTCCTGAAACACTAAAGAGTCTAGAAAAGGAAGAGGGCGAGTAATGGTGGCAACTCGTGGTATATCCTATGTATCATATGTATAAAAGAAAATATAAAAACCCAATAAGATTTTTCATTTTATATAAATTTTTCAAAAAGAAAAATATAAAAATATAAAACCAGAAAAGAAAATAGAAAATTAAAAAATTAGAAAAATACAAAAAATACGTTTTTCATGACATGTCTTCTGAAAATCGATAACATTTACGGCCTTAGAAATGTCATTCAATAATGATACGAGGTTGTAAATGAAGTTCGAGGGTAGACGTTCAAAATGTTTTAAAACATGTCAAATGGTTTGCTATTATTTCAGATAGCAACTCGGTCTTCAATTTAAAGGCAAGTATTTCGTAAAAAATAACCCAACGGGAAATTAATTTTTTGTAGGTATGAATTACTTTATATTCATACAAAGGCTTGAGTTTCCTTTGCAACACAACCTGTGCTTCCTATATACAATAAATGTACGTGCCAGTGCATTTATTTGTTTAAAATAAGAGAAATCTTATTTTTTTAAGGTGTTGATTTTCAAAAATGAACTTAATCATCTCAAAGTTTCATCAGAAAATGATTTTAAAGGCATTTGATCACTCAAACAATGTCTACAGCTCTTTAAATAGAAAATGGGACATTATTTGAGGGGGGAGAAAATGTCAAATAATCTTCTTCAAAAATCATCATGTGATAAAAGGAAAAAGGTTTTAAACAATAACGGATTAATATTTAAAGGGGAGTTAATTAAATTTAACTCATTTGTGCTTTATATGTTATGTGTTTAATTCTTTAGGGACATGATTGCAAAAATGTAAGACTTAAACTAGGTTAATAAAGCTAAAGGGACTAAATGTGTCAAAGTTCAAATTAGTTTGTTGCCTTAGGAAAAAGTTTTAAAGAAAAATGCAAGGGATATATAAGTTGAGGGGGGCATTAGTGTCAAAATCATAATGATTTTAAATAACAAACACCCCCTACCCTCTCGTCATTATCACAAAAACCAAACACACCCAAACTCCTTTTTCCCTCTCTTAGGAATCGTCCCATTCAAGAACACCATATGTCCGTACGTTTCAATCTATAAGGTAAACTAGAAAAGTGTTCATTGTATCCTTGTCATCTTCTAATCAAAAGGAATTAAACAAATACCCACTTAATTAGACCGAAAACCCTAAATTTGATTTAGGGTTCTTCAAATTTAAAAGTGTTGTTTTTGTTAAATTGATTAGGGGGTTTTAATGTATATGGGTCATAGAATACTAGTCTATAATAGTTTTTCATAAGGATAAGTATCGAATGTGTTCCTAATGATTCTTTGAGTTGAAAATTAGGTATAAGTTGTAAGAACTTGAAAAAGTTCATGGGTTTATGTTTATATGTTTTCAAGATCCCTTGTGAGTTATAATGCGTGCTAAAGCAAGGTTTAACACCAAAACTTGATATACTTGGGTTTTAAGGGTTCATACGGCGAAAATTGTAAAAGACAAGATTTTTGTGGTTAATTCGTGTTTAAGTTGGTTCATATGTTGTTTATGGTTGCTAAGGCTCTTGTTGAGATTGATATTGATACTTAAACGCGATGCTTGTGCTTGCCTAAATCTTTACCTAGACGAAGTATACATGCAAAATTGCTTGGGCGAATTATACCATGTGTAAAGGGGGCGAACTATACCATTTGGTCTAGGCGAAGTAGACCAACCTTTGTAACACTGGGTGAATTATACCAACCTTTGTAACAATGGGCGAATTATACCAACCTCTGTAACACTGGGTGAATTATACCAACCTTTATGCTAGATGAATTATACCAGAGTAACATTAGGTGAAGTATACCAAAACACTAGGCGAATTATACATGATTTTCAATAGGCGAACTATACTCATAAAATTAACATTGGGCGAATTATACACTACAACAAGGCGAAGTATACATCTTCTATAGGCAAATTATACACTAAGTGTTATAGCTAGGCGATTTATACATGAGAATTCAATCCAAGTAACTTATTCCTTTAAATTTTCACCAAGTGAGCTATTTAGGGTAATTTTTCTTCTTTATAAATCAATCTAGTTGCTTAGTTGACTATATTTGTCCTATAGTTAGTTTGTTAACATTCCATGTTGTCCCTCTGATTGTTGTTAATTTTCCTGTGCTATAATTTAATGCCTAATTATGTGTGTCTAATCCCTAGTTAGAATCCACAACTTGCATCTTAAATCAATCTTCATGAACCAAATTGTCACTCAGTAAAATACATATCTTTTTGTTTGTATATAAACTGTGTTTGACAAATCATAGCAGAACCATGAATCCAATTGCTGCTCAATAAGTTGCTCCTGACAATGCCTTGGTTGCACCTGAGAAACTTGTCCAGATTGGGCAACGCAACATGAGAATTGATCCCACAAATACTTAGAAGGAACCCACTTATCAAGTTGTCTTGGATTCTCTTACACTCTTTCCTCTCTACCCAGCTTTCCTAATCACTGTTGAAGTCCTAGAGATCTATATGCACCAGTTCTCGCACACCATCACCAAGATTAAAAACTCATCTTCATACAAGTTCAAACTGGACAAGAAGCAATGCATAATTGATGTAGAAATCTTTTGTGAAATTCTCCAGATCTGTCCAAGACTTCCAAATCAAGAGTTTGATGCACCTCTTTCAGATGAAGAAATTGTCACTTTCATCAAAGAACTTGGGCATAAAAGTGACATCAAATCTATTTCTAATGTGGTTGTTGATCAACTGCACCAACCATAGAGAACCTTTGCTTCAATCATCAACAAGTGTCTGTCTGGGAAAATCACTAGTCTTGATAAGATCAAACTTTCATGAGCATAAATACTATAGGGTATGTACTACAATAAGAATTTGACTTTGTTGAACTACTTTGGGAAGACTTCATGTTCCAGATAGACAACAGAGACCATAAGAAACAAGAAAAGATGTACTATCTTAGATTCACAAAGGTCATCATCCATCACTTCAATTCCAAAGACAAGTCAATCTCTATGAGGAGCAAATGCTTCATGCACACTGTTCGTGTTGATAGTGTTTTGGGTACTTTGAGATTTGTCTCTAAATCTGATGAATATAAAGTGTATGGAGTACTACTTCCGAACCGGAGGTCTAATCATCCCACCTCCCCCCCACCCCCCAGATGCTAGACTCCCTGCCTGCAAGCATATCTGCATTCACTATCAGGAGCTGCAACTCCTAAGAAAGCTAGGAAATTCAAGAAACCTGCTTCTCTTTCTAAGAAGAAAACTCTTGTTGTTGTTGAAGAGCCTGCAGAGAAACCTACCAAGAAACCTGCTACTAGAAAATAGTCCGTTGGGGTTCAAATCTGAGACACTCCTAGTGTGTCTGTGTCAAAGAAGAAGGCACCAGTAAAGACTAATCGAAGTAAAGTAATTGAATTGTTGTCTGATGTCTCATTACTTGGGAAGCTCAGATGAAAAGGCTATCAATACAAAGAAGACGTGAAACAAATATGTCATCAACCAGGTGGCTCAAAGTGAGGGAGCTAATTTAAAATAAGAGGGTTCATATAAGCTAAAAGGCAAGTCCAATTAGACACAAGGTGAAGGAACGAGTTAATACCAGGGTTTCTTGTGTTTCTAAAGCAAATACCCTTATGAGAGTGAATATGAGTCTTGAGGAGATAGTGATGATGATAAAGACGATGATGATTAGTAAAGTGAAGATGAAAGAACATAATCTGATGATGATGACAAAGCTGTTGATATCAATAAGACTGATGATGAAGAAGAAGATGAGTTTGTACATACTCTTGATGACTATGTACCTACTGATGATGAAGATGTTGATGATGAAGAATTTGAATGTATTAATAAAGAGATGTATAGTGATGTGAATGTGGAATTGAAAGACTCGGAGCGTGAAGGTGAAGAGAAAGATGATGAAGAGATAACTGATGTTGAGCACAAGAATGTTAGTCAAGAAGCTGCAGTGATCAAGTTAAGGGTGATGCTCAGGCAATAGTTATAGCTGCCCCTACTACACAAAAGACTAAGGTTACACTACAAAGTTCTTCTATCTCATCAGATTATTCCACTAAATTTCTCAACTTTGCTAACATCTCCCTCAGGTGACACTAAGATTATCTCAATGATGGAAATCAAAGCCAACAAGAAGATCCAAGTACCAGACCTACACCTCTTCTCACGATACTTGTTACAGTTATCCTTGAAACTTCATCTACTCTGATTAACAACCATTCCTCTAATATTTCCACCATGTCTCTCTCCTTTAACAACCATCAACACCGATACCCACAACTAACAATTATAGAAGCAACAACCTCAATAATAACTGTTGCTGCTTTAACAACCCTCACTGCTATCCATCAAAGACTCTCTAACGTGGAGAATGAAGTCAAGACACTCAAAAATGTTGATCACGGATCCAACTATTCGGCAGCTGTCAAGTTTTAAAGTACCAATCATGTTAAGAGTACCTTGGACAAGCTGGATGATGCCTCATAAGATGCTCAGAGACATACAGCAGAACTCATTAAGGAACACTTAATTCCATCGATTCACAGACATGCCCCCCCCCCCCCCCCCCCCCCAAACAGCCAATTGAAACCTCAAAAGTGCTTCAATATATCGCACGATCCAAATGGACACAACAGGGAAACAACAAGAGCCAAATATATAATCTTATCAATTGATGTGTATGCACTTCGAGAAAATATCAGATTTCGAACCTTGTTCGAGACCATGACTAACACCAAGTCATTGAACAAATTCCAAGCATAAAAGCACTATATCATGCTCTCGTGGAGTCAATACGTGAGGATGCAGATGCCCATGGATAAAGGTTTGCTGACAAGTTTAAAAAGAGAAAGCTAGATGATACTGATAGATAAGAAGGCCCCCGTGCTAGACCAGACCAAGGGTTAACAAGGGTAATAAGACGTGGAAAAAAACTGAACCACCAAGAAGGCTAAGTCAGACTGGAAGTTCCAAATGCATCCACCAAGTCTCACCAAATTCAACTGCAAGTCTGCACAAATATAGGAGACAGTGTTTGAGGCTGGAGATACTCAAGGGCCACATAATCTTGGAGAAGATACAGGTAACACTGATAAACCACCCGTTGTCAAGGTTAAGCCAAAGGATTGGTTTAAGAAACCAGAGATACCTCCTACTCCAGATCCTGTGTGGAATAAAGGTAAATCAGTTGAGAATAAGCCTACTCATAAATGGATTTGTGACCTTGCCAAAAAAGAAAAACCTTCAAAAACATTCAATGATTTGATGAGCACTCCAATAGACTTTAGCGCATTTGTCATGAACCGCCTGCAGATTAGTGATCTTACACAAGATATTCTAGTAGGACCGGCTTATGAGCTTCTAAAAGGTACGTGCAGGAGTTATGTTGAGCTCGATTATAATATGGAAAAATGTTACAAAGTACTGACTGATCAACTTGACTAGAATAACCCTGAAGGTGATAGATATCCATTCGACTTGAGCAAACCACTACCTTTGGTTAAATCAGGTTATCGTCAGATCATTCCAGTTGATTACTTCTTCAATAATGACTTGGCATACTTGCAAGGAGAAAGCACCAGCAGAACATACATGACTTTTTTGACCAAGACAAAGGCTGCTAAGTACGACTTACATGAAATTGAAGATATGGTACCCAACTTGTGGAGTCCTATAAAAGTAACATATGATAAGTATGCTCTTTTAGGTACTTCACATTGGGGACCCAAGAGACAAAGATTCTACAGATATGCTTCCAAGAGGGTGTCCAAACATGATGTGTACTGATGTGTATTTTTACAAGCTTTAAATTTATAATAACTAGAAATACCAATTTTGAGTAAAAATACAACATTTGGTCAAGTATACTCTATCGAGTGTAATATAATATTAGGTAAGATCAGGTCGTTCTACGGGATTTGTAGCAATTCAAAAATTGTTTATCAAGTAACAAAGCTAATTAATTGTTACGGGTCAAATAGCCTAAACGTGTGTATAAAGTAAGCAAGGAACAAGGCATGATTCACATAACATAATAGATAGAGATTGAGCAAGACTTTATATAAACAAAGCATACAAGTCATATATGATGGATAATCATAATAACAAGCATATCTACCAATGATAACACAGAATCCTTTCGACCTATATACTAAATCATTATGAGCGCATTAAGAATGGTTTATATCCATTATGCATACATATGAATTCCTCCCAACCCAGTCGGTCAACATTAGGAAGGGTCTTAAACATCATTCTACATGGGTTGTTTATCAATTTACCACACAATTCTCACAAGCATGATATTGATTTATATGGCCAACACGATTCAAAATACATCAAGACAATTAATCCTTTCGGTCTATTTCAATTGCAATGATATATCAAAAGATAAATAAGGATCCAAGCAAGATAACATCAAATTCATAAACATTCATATTCATAAGTTATAGCAAAATCATCCAAATATTATATCATGTTTCACATATGAGAACAAAGTAACAATACCAATATTTCGACTACAACAACCACCAACCTAAAACTAATAATTTCATGATCAACCAACAACCAAATGCTACTGATATACCCCTAAATATATCACGTAACTTCTAGAAATCTGCAACATATCACTAAATAAAGTGTTTGGTAACAAGGTTTATGGTGGTGAACTTTGGAGAATTTGGTGTGAATCCTCTAAGAATCAAAGTAGAAAGTGTTTAGATTCTGAAAATGGATGGTATGTGGTCTAGATATGGTGTTAATTTTTGGGAAATTCGTAGTGGAGAGTGGTGGTTCATGGTGGTAAGAAGGGGTGTTTGGTTCATCGGATCCTAAGATCCTCACCATTCTTTCCTCCTCTCCAAAGTGATTTAGAGGTTGCGTGTTAGAGATGTGTTGGTGTAGGTGTCTCTGGAGTTTTGGGGGTATTTATAGGGTAAATTCTATTTGGGGACCAAGCAAAGGATGAATGTGGTCAATTTTAATGCTAAGTTCATGTTTTTAATGCATCAGACTAAAAGTGCGACGCACATTTATATTTGTGCGGCGCACTTAGGGTGTTAATGCGGTCAAAGTCATTATTAAAGAAAAGTGTGCCTTACATAGGTAAAATTGCCGCACTTTGGGCAATTTTCAGCACTTGACCTTTTCCAAGGTTGTAGATAATTGAGTTCTCCTCGCGTGGCCGCTTGAACCAACTAAAACAGAGTTCGTATGACCGAGTTATGTCCAAAACAGTGAGTAGGTGTCGGGAAGCATTCAACTTGAGTTATTTCTTCGTTTAAGCTTAAAATCTTCTTGTATTCTTCTGTTTTCTTCCACGACATGTATCCTACAATGACAAATATATTCTATTCTATACCAAAAGTTCTTATATTTAACCAATAAATATACATAAAATCATAGATAACGCGTATAAAAATATGTATAAAATGAGCGTTATCTTTTACTCCACCAAAAGAATTCTTGCAGTGAAAAATGTTAAAGTTAAAGTATGGTATGGTTATGGTCATCTAGAGGAGATTGAAGTCCGAAGATCTGATTAGAAATTGTACACATTCAAGGAAGGCGACTTTCCTCGATTTCATCTAAATGACATCGAGGACATGCTACTTATCGTCATTCAGAATAGGGTCTTCAACCTCGAGGGTGATGTCATTGTGCACTTCGCCGCTGCATTACGTATGTTCACAAGAGGTATTGTAATCTAGAAGAGAGTGGAAGATCTTCAACTTGGTGTCGAGAGCTACCAAAAGAAGCTCAACATATCCAAGCCAAGAACACGTAAAGAAGACCTCTCCCGAAGATCACCATATACCACTCTCTCAAATCCTTAAGGAGTCATTTATGAGGACAAACTGAACAGGAAAAGACTTATGCATTCTGATGAACTCTACAAGTTTAGTGACGATACACTCCAATCGATTTGGGATACTCTTCATGACATGGCAACAAATTTAAGGATAGGGTATAACAAAGCCATGCCAAAGAGAATATGGACTTACTTAGACAAGACAAGGTCTCACATCATGGTTAAAGAGATTGATCGTCAGTTTCAGGAAAGAAGGTTGATGAGGAGCTTAGAAAAGTTTGTTGGTGGTATATATTACGGGGAAGACCTCAAACTGCTTTAGCGAACAATATGGCGTTGTCATATTTTGTCCTACTCTTTCAGGTCATCCTCTCGTAATTATAAATCTTGTGAATATGTAAATAAGTAGTGTTAGACTATAAATAGGCATATATAGTGTTTGTGTATGAATTTTCAATAATTTCTTAGTAAATTTAAAAAAAAAATCCAAATTAACGTACTCAAACACCATATAATACCCTCAGAAATAAAGGGGGAGCATTAAAATGTTCTTAATAAGGCTTATTATATATAATTAGAACATTTTTTTCCCCAAATAATTTTTATACATATTTGAATCAATTGATATCCAAAATATCAAGAGATTTGACATTTTTGATAAGGGGAGAAAATGATTAAAATATATATAACTTGTAAAAAGTGATCTGAATGACTCTAGTGTAGCTTCTTTCTCGTATGTGCAAAACATTTTCGGTTATCGATGTACATATATAGGGGGAGCATTTTTGAAAAGAAAAACCATCAAGGTACTAAATGTTTTGATTTATATCACAAAGTACCTTGATCGATGTTTTCAAATGGTTTTAAGGCTGTGAACAATATCAAAAGACCGACCATGTATTTAATTAATTGGAGTTAAAAGGTGATTAGGTATATGTGTTCGTTCCCACGATCCAGCCAGAACTGGAGGGATCTACCCAAGGACATTCCATTAGTTAGAATAGAAGTCCATAGGTATGATAAAAAGGAGAAAAATTAAGAAAAAGGAAAAATGCGAACTAAGATACAGCTAAAATTGGAACAAACCCAACAAGGTGTTAGTGATGAAGTCTTGGTAAACATTAAAGGGATTGAAGATTGAAAAAGAAAAGTTAAGATAAAGGATGAAAAGAAAGAAGCCCTCCTTACACTTAGGCAGAAACCAAGTCAATAAATATGCTATCAGAAACACTAAGCTGTTGTCTGGTATTGAAGATAGTCATCATGGACCCAGTGATGCGATGTACAACCCTCCTTAGCCACTCAAGGTCTCTCAAAAGACTCTTGTTTCATTTCTCATGGAGTTTACACACATTTCTATCGACTTTCTCACTCCGAGTTAGTTGGTATTAAAAAGGTGGCAGTATGCTCCAACCTCCGATTACTAAAATCAAAGTGCACTATCGAGTCTAGAGCCAAAAGATCATTCATAAATCTCACTAGGATACTATTCCAATATATTTATTTTTCATACATTGTGAAAACAAGTAATATCTTAAGAGTCCTACGCAGTATCCTTGTAATATTGCCAGAACATCAGAGTGATACTAAAGTATTCACAATGACGATGGAAATCCTTCCAGAGCCAACATCAAACAAGCTCTGCAGTAGGTGACTTGTGAGATCCTATATGGATCAAACTTGTGACACTAGATATCAATTCGGTCCAGACTATGAATTGACGATTGATGAATTTTGAAATGCATAAAACTCTTGATGTGTCGCAAAATCACTTTAGCAAGTGACACGTCGATTGATTTTTAAATCAATTTTTGATTCAATTGGTGAGACTTTGTCTTACTGGTTTACTCATACCGTGTTGTCTGCTTTGAGACGCTCCGGAAATGAGAACGGCTAGTGCAGCTGCGAAACCCTGTCAAGGAGATTCTTCAGAATTCTACCTGTAAGAACCCTGAACACTTTCACTTTACCATTGTTGAACAAGAACAATAGATTAGGAGAAAAAGGAAGAATTTTAAAGAGAGAAATAAGAGAGAGAAAGTAGAGAGAAGAAAAAGAGAATGGTTGATTTACTAGTATGTGCGAAAATACAAATGAACCAACACCCTCTCCACACTTGGAGAGGGGTATTTATACTTATAATACATGGGCTTTGTTGGGCCGAATGGTGTTTGATTTGGGTCGGGCTCAGGATTACAATAGACCTTAGTCCAAAACTAGTACAAGATTAGATTACGTTCATAAGCCCGTTTACCCTTCTAGCCTATTACAACATACATGAATAAAACTGAGACCTAATATTCATAATGAACGAACTTCATTGTTCGACTCAATATTTTGAGGCTAACAATCTCCCCTGAAATGAGTTCATTGTGACACTCCTTTATGAGATCAGCTGAGATTGCTTTTGTCGTTAAGCTCTTGTGATCCTGATCTTTGTCTTTGTTGTAGGCTTGTTCTTTCATGTTGTGTGATCTTTGATCTTGAGCCTTTGTCATTGTCTTTTGACATCGTCTTTAGTTCTGAGATCTTTAAATCTTTTCCTTGTTTGTTTTGATCTTCTTTGCCACCTTGGGATCTTGTGTCTTGACCAACATGCTCATACTTTGCATCTTCTTGAAAGCTCTATAATAATCTCCTACTAGTACAAATCTGGGATTTCGTCACACATGCTATTTTTTGAACAGCCACACAGTCATATATTTATGTGACTAAATGTACCAGAATAAAATAAACAGCCACACTTGAACTCATTTTGTGTAACCATTTTGGAATTTCATTATCACACAATTTGAATATTTATGTGACTAGAGGTAACTGGTAATTTTTTGTTCATTATTTAGTCACTTATAATTGGGACGTGTGACAGATACAAATAAGTTTGAAACATTAGTCACACTATATATATATATACATATGTGACAAATATATGTCACACAATTGAACAGTGTGACCAAAATCCATATATGGTCACATGAAGTAATTGTGTATGTGGCTAAATCATATAGTCAAGTTTGTCACACATTATTTAAAAGTGACTGCTATTTTTTGCTGAATATTTAGCCACATATGAATTTGAAATGTGTGACAACTGAAAAGTAAGTTTGAAGCATTAGTCACGATATACATTTAAAAGTGACAAATATATGTCACACACTTGAACAGTGTGACCAAATGTCATATATGGTCACACTAAACTTTTTGTCACACGTTATTTAAGTGTAGCAAAAATTCAGTACATATGGTCCGCTTTAATTTCCCCAAAATCAAAACCTCCCTCCAACACATTCTTCACAGATCAAAAAACATTTCATTCATTTCTCCTTTTGAGCGGGATTTTTCCCCCTACTTTTTTCACTTTGATTTTTTGAGTTTTTCTTTCATTTCACCTACACCACATAAACATAAACTCTATATCACTTCTTACCTGTTTTCGATTGACGGCTTGAGTTCAAAAATCTTCAACAATTAGGTACACAATCTTTCTCTAACATCCATTTAATCATAACACTCCAACTGATGTTGCATTATTTACGGGGTTGTTGGTCTAATTTTTAACAGATCTTGTGCCACGGCTAATGATGTTTTATAGATCGATTGCATATAGAATCTATGTTGGACTTGTTCATATGATCTCACACTGGTAATGCTTTTGCTAATTTTTTTATATTTATGTTCAAGTTTAGGCTTATTAGTTGTATGTAATTAAGGTTCAGTTTGGAATTTATATGATTAAGTTTGTATGTATATTAGGGATCTAACTGAAATTTAAGGTATTTATTATTAATTTTATACGCTTAGCTACAAGTTATGGTTTATGTTTATGTGCATCTATTCTTTCAAGTTTAGATTTGTTAGTCATCTAATTTTCAATACAATATCTAAAAGACTTGCTTGATATTCTGTTATTGGTATCACACAGGATGAGAGCTTGGGTTCATGAAAATTAGTGTAACTGCCATTAGTAACTAAGGTGTATCTCATAAATATTAGAGGATTATAATTTGAAAATATATATCCACATAGATACTCATTGCTTAATTCATATGAAGATGGTGTATTTAAAGTCTGTTTTTATGTATATTAGGATTAAATAGAGGAAATAGTTGTTGCGAAAAAGAGAAAACAATGGAGAAACTAGTATATTTGTCTTCGTTTATGATAACCTGAGATACTGGTATATTTATCTTCACTCTTCATGCATCTAATGTATACCTGAAGGTTGTGAATGGGCATTTGCTGAAACTAGGAGGAAGCAGAACAAACTGCTATTGAAAGGTCAACTGCACAGTTCAGACCACAAGCACTAGCAGTGGCCTGAGTAAGACTAGAAAAAGCATGTGTCAAAGCTAGAGAAAGATTGGAAAGATCAACTGGTGACAAATTTTCTGCTTATTAGAATACTACAACAAGATAAAGTTCTTTATCTGCACTGGAGAATATGCATTATAGTCAAATGATCAGATTTGATAACACTGAAGAGGCTAGGTAATGAAAACAGTGTTATCTACTTAGCAAACTTTCAAGTGTTTAGTATTTTAATTGCTGCAAATTTTTGTCGTTACTTGCTAAAATTCAAGGTCGTTTAGTGTATGTTATTGGCTGCAAACACGTGTCGTTACTTGCTAAACTTTAGGGTCATTTAGTGCATTTTAATTGCTGCAAATATGTGTCGTTATTTGCTAAAATTTAGTGTCATTTAGTGTATGTTATTGGCTGCAAATGTGTGTCATTTCTTGTTGAAATTTAGGGTCATTTGTGTATGTTAATGGCAACAAACATTTAGTTGGATGTTTCTAGTGCAAATTTTGAATGATTGTATATGCTTCACCTGTTTTTGCACCATGTTGAAAAGCTTGTTGAATATCTACGATTTGGATTGTGGTGGGTGGTGGGTGGCTCTTGGCATTGCATCTTCTATTGGTCTTGGTAAGCATCACAACAAATAACCAACACACCATTTATAAGTAGCAGTACAAGCTTTACAAAAAGACTTAAACTTTATTTAATTTTAGTACTTCTTTTATCTTTTTTAAGAGTGACAACCTAAGTATCACCATAACTTAAGACACAAGGCTGAGATAATATCACCAGAACAGGTACGATTGTCGTTCATCAAGTTAGGAAAGAAAGTAGAGATAAGAAATTGTTGTGGTAAAATTTGTAGCCATTGAACTTATTTTCTCCAATTTGTCTTTCATAACTTATAAACCTATGAAACTAGTAACGTTTGCGCCCCTATTGCCACCAAAAACAAGTTTTAAGATCTAATATGCTATTGGAAAAATGTACCATCAGTTGGAGTGCAAGCATAGTGGAATATGTGAAAATGTTCAACTTGCTAGCTTGTTCTCAGATATATCTCCTTTAGTTAATACAAACATGTGTCGTTGCTTGCTGAAATTTTGGGTCTTTCGCTATATGTTAATGGCTGCAAACATGTGTCATTACTTGCTGAAGTTTGGTTTCATTTAGTGTATGTTAATGGCAAAAAATGTGAGTCATTACTTGTTGAAATTTAGGGTCTTTTAGCGTATGTTATTAGCTGCAAACATGTGTCATTCCTTTTTGAAATTTGGGTTCGTTTAGTGTATGTTAATGGCTGCAAATGTGTGTCGTTAGTTGCTGAACTTTAGGGTCGTTTAGTGTATTTTAATGGTTGCAAATGTGTGTTGTTACTTGCTGAAATTCAATATGGTTTATGATGTATATCCAAATCAAATGGCTTAAGCTAAAATATAGAACTAAAAGGAAATGGGTCAAATGGGTCTAGCGGGTCAAAGTCATTTAATATGTATACAATATAACTTTAAAAATTGTTTGATTGTAAGTTTGCAACAGTTTAGTTTTGTAAACATATTTTAACACAGCAAAAGGTGAGGCAACTGACCTGTTTTCAAGACGTTCTAAAAACATACCCGTTTGGGTGCGCCTGATGCACCCATGTTGGTTAGCAGTGTGATCGTATTTTTAGCTCATGTTATTTGCTTTGGTTTTCTCAATAGTGTAACACCTAAGGGTAACATTGCAGTAACTAGCAATGAGACCAACCTTGTTGCAAGATGTAGAAGAGTGTATGCTCATGCACATGACTATCATATCAATTCTATTTCGAATAACATGTATAATTCTTTAAATATCTCAAGTGTTTATCAACTTTAGTTACTTGTACACATGTTTACTCCCCAAGGCTCAATTCTTTGATAATTAAGCCCTTGTGAGATTAAAAAAATGATGCCATGTAATATTTGTGCTACTAATGAAACATTAAAACTGCTTGGATGTTATTACTACTGTTCGATCATTAAAGGTTAGTGCTGCCAAGCTACGTTTAATATTGTTTAAAGAATAGGATGTTAATACTGCCGAGTATATTAGTACTGTTATAATATTAAAACAGTATAAAAGTTAAAACTGTTTGGCACAAGGAATGGTATTGCATGTTGTGATTTAATGCTGCCATGGTTCGTGTATATTACTATTGCTTTTTAGGCTTTATTGCTACAGTTGGGTAATACGAGCCCAACTAGAAGTTAATACTGCCAGGATTAAGAAGTTAGTACTGCTAGCAGAAGTTAGTACTGCTAGCAGAGTTATTACTGCTGGCGTATTGTTAATACTGCTAGAGTATTAATAATACTGTTGCCGTTTTAGGTGTTTTCATTAGGCCAGGGACAATCATGTGACGCTGTAGCTTACTTTTTATTACATGTATAGATAGATTCTTTTATCAAGTCTAGAATTATAATGTTGTGATAGTACACTTTGCTTCTGTAACTAACTTTGGCTATGTCATCATTGATAGGTATTTACACTAAGGTAATTATCAGTATTTATATGCTAAAGATTAATCGTATTATATGCAGGATCAAAAGTCTAAACTTTACCATATGGAGTTGCACAACTATTATTAGTAGCATGAATTATTATCGATGTGTTGTACAAGGTACGAATTCATAATTCATATTGTATCTAATACTACAAACTGCAATCATACATGACAATAAAGATTATATATCCATTGAAATTAGTTCAGGTCCAAATTTGTTTGCAAGTACAGTTCAGGTCCAAAGGTTTATGTGATTTTTGTCAGTTTGGTACATATATGAAACTGTTAAAGGCACATTCTTTTTCTTTGTACAAACTTTGTTGTCGGTCTATTTTCACCTTGAGAAACAAAGAATCACTAGGTATGAAAGTCTATGCGTTCATCATTATGCTTGCTGTTTGCACATTAGGTTTAGGTCCTGGTTGCATTTTGATTGGTGAAATTCACACTGTATACATATAATATATAATAAAATATAAAATATATATGTAAGTCTAAAAATCAACAAGAGCAATGATACCGAGAAGTAGTATAGAGTGTTCCCGGGTCGTTTATCCCCAACGAGGCTGGAATGGAAAATTGATACAATCGAAGATTTGAGTTTGAAGGAAGGAATTAGTTTGGGAAGTTGAAAAAGTCAAATTAGATAATAACGAACTAAAACGTTTAAGAAAAACCTAGAAATTATGAAATTAAACTAGAAAACGAGGGCCCGAATCCCGAACAAAAGGGGGAAAAACCTAAAATCTTTAAAAATAACCCTACGAAGAATTTTTCACTTCTAAACTACTCTACGGGACAAATAACGAAGAATGAAAAAGACTAGACCGAAAACGGAGTTCGTTTGACCCAAAAACGAGTCAAAACAAAATCCCGTACCCGGACCCGTTCTTTAAAAGACAAAAAGTTGTAAAAATGACCCTACGAAAAATTTTATATTTTTCCTACAAACTAGATGATAAAAGAAAATTTTCTAAAAAAGCAAAATATTTTTTTGATAATTTTTGTATTTTTTATGAATTAAATAAACTTTTAACTAAATTAAATTATAAAAAATACTAAATGTTTACGAAAAATTCTGAAAATTTTACAAAAAATGCTAGATACTTTAATGGTCCTACGAAAAATAAGAAACAAAAATAAGCTGAAGGAATAAGCCCCGAAATCAGCTTATTCAGCTTATAAGCCTTTAGGCTCAAAACGTGTATATAAGCAAAGTCCCTTGAGTCTTTAACGAAAAAGACCCAAGGGCGCAGTGGTAGAGTGTGTGTGTAAAAGGGGGATGTATCGCTTGGTCCCGGGTTCGAGTCTTGCTCACCCGGGCCAAGTGTCTTCCCCTTTTTTTTTGAAAACTCAAAGAAGCAAAGTTGTTAAGCTCGTGGGGCTTAACAACTTTGTCTTCTACAACTTTTTACGAAAAGCTGTCAATAAGCTTAAAAATAAGCTTAAAGTTGACAGAATGGCTTATTTGGCTTAAATGCTAGAAAATGCTAAGTCCTTTTGGGCTTGTGGTCGAAATAAGCTAAGACTAAGGGTTAAATAAGCTAAAGGGTCTAAACTAACCTAGGTAAGCTGAAAAGAAAAGGAAAAGCTAAACTAAATAAGCTGTTGGAAGCAGCTTAATGTGACAGAAACTACAATAAAGCTTAAACTAAAATTACACTAAGTCATTGGACAAATAAGCTTGGAAAAAGGCTAAGCAAACTTAACAACTAACTAAATGATCTAAATAAGCTGTTGGGACACAAAGGAGCTTATTACATAAGCTAAATAAGCAAAAATGAAAATTAAGCAATCCCTACACCTAAATCATGCAAAAACAGTCAAAGGGCAAGTTTTGGCTTAAAAATAAGCCAGCAAATAAGCTCACTAAAGTCTGAAACTTTGAGGGCTTATCTAAGAGCTTATAGACTCTTAAAATAAGCCAAAAACTTGGGCTTAAGAACTCTTAATGGCTGAGAAAAATAAGCCTAAAGTCTCCCCTTTGCACCAGGGGAGCTTTAAGGCAAATCTCAAGGGCTTATTTGACAGCTTATTTTAAGCTGTCAAATAAGCTCTAAACACACAAATAAGCTAAAACAGATTGAGTGCTCTAGCTAAACAGCTTGTGCACAAATTTTGAGCTTTTAAAAATCAATTTTACTTGCTTATTTTTGATAGTGAAAAAGGTCTTTGGGTTTTTAAAAACTGTGACACTAAAACCTTGGTGAACTTTGACTTACCAAAGTCAAAAGACAAAAGGCTTTTGACAGCCTTTTTTAGACACACAAAACACACTCTTTTAATGCTTAAACTCAAACCACAAGTGCTTAACTAAATAAGCACTTGTGGTGTCTCTTAAAAGTCTCACAGTTTCAAAGAAGGTTTTTATACCTTTGAAAAACAATTTTCCAACTAAAAATGTTTTAAAAACAGCTTAAAAGTAGCTTAAAACTTGTGCTTAAACTGACTAAGTGACCCTAACCCAAAGTCAAAACCATTTTGACCCGTTTTTAGGCTTATGCCAAACACCCTTTAAGTCTAACTGTCCAATTAATTTTTTATCTAAAATCTATTTTTAAAGCTTAAACTGACAAAACCTTATATCTACTCCATTTTATACTAACCTATTTGAACTACTTAAACACTAAAAGTCCTAGCTTATTAAGAAAAATAAGCTAGTTTCTCAGCTAGCCTATTACACTAACTTGGCAGTTTTAAGTTATAAACTTAGATTGCACACATTTTTTTCAATGAAAACTTAAAACATATAAATAACAAGTCTAAACAAATGAGTTTGCAAAGATTTGAACAGGAATTAAAAAGTAAATAAGCTAGTGCCTTAAGCTAAAAATTAAGTTAAATGAAAATTGAAAAATGAAACCTTGGATTTTTGTTGTCTCAGAACCAAGCCACTCTTGTAGAGTGAGTGGCTTAAAGAAATACACCTAAGTGGCTCCCTAGCCTCTAAACCTTGGGCAATAAGCTCAATAAGCTTTTGTTAGCTTATTACTCCATAAGCTTCCAAACTTGAAATCAAATGGGCTCAAGTGTTCAAAATTTGATATAAAAATGAACAAAACTCATGAATGAAAGACTTTTTGACAAGTCTTACAGAATATGAGCTTTAACAATGAATAATCCAATGAGCTTATTGGAGCTTATTGAAGTAAAAATGGCCTATTATTGAAAACAAAGAACAAGAACTTTGAAATGAGTATTATTTTCTCAAGATTAAGAATACAAGCTGAAAGAAAGAGATACATAGTGCTATAAAGCTAATTGCTAAAAAACTTGAGAAAAATGCTTAAAAATTACAAAAAAAATTACAACTGAAATTAAAAACTCTGCTTGCCTTGTTTTTCTGTCTTCTTCTACAACTTTATAGCTGAGTCCTTGTGTTATTTGTGTTTGAGAGTGGAAAGCATACACAACTAAGCCCTATCAAATCACACTAAAATCAATCTTGTCTCGAAAAAACGCTTGGGGAGATGTGGGATTGCCAACTTGGCAATCTCACAGCTGGGAAAGTTAGTGGAGGAGGGGGGAGTGGTTTACCCATGGTGGTGGTGGAGGTTTACAGGGTAAAATGGGTTTGTAGACCCGTGAGTTGTGTTGGGAGGGAAAAAGAAGGCGGGAAAATTGGTTTGAGGTTATAACAGAGTGAAGGTTTTAGGAAATGGCAAAGTTGGTCCCTCAAAGTGTTTTGTTGGATTGCACCTATGGTCCTTGTGGTGTTATAACTTTTGGGGACTTGGCAGAAATAGTCCCCAAAGGTTATAACACCTTTTGCACCACTCGTCCTTTGGTGTACAAGTTAGGGGAGTTGGCAGTTTTGCCCCCCCACTTGTTACTTTGCTTAAATGGCAATATGGCCCTTCTCTTCTTTTCTCCTCTTTTCTTTTATAAATATAAGTTTAGGGGTTTGGCAATTTCTACCCTTAAACTTATATTTCTTGATTTGATGACTTTTGGATTTGTCGGGGTTGACTTGGGTTGACTTTGACCTTGACCAGTTGACTTTTCTATTGACTTTTTGACTTGATTGACTTTTCGGCTTCGATTTGGCTTTGTCTTTCACAGTCTTTTCCATTCCGAGTCCGGTTTTGTCGTTTTGGCTTTGTTTTTCGTCCTTTTCTTAGTTATCCGCTCCTGCACAACACAATTAGCAAAACAAGAATATATTTGGCATTTTAAGTCCGTTTTTGGTTATTTTAGCTCGTTTTTAAAGGTAAAAGGTATGTGTATTTAAGCACATACCATGGCCCTTCTTTACCCCTTTGACGTTTTATTCTTCTTGATAACGTAAATTTAGGTGTTTGATTTCGAAGGGATCATGTGTGGCCCTTCTTCACCCCTTCGACATTTTATCAAGGATGTAAGGCCCATATGCGGCCTATTTAAAAATGTAGATTGTTAAAGCAAATCCATTTCATTAATAATGTAGAAAGATATACATTATTTCAAGTATGAACACCTAGTTTGCTACACTTTGATGGGGATTTTTTGCTAACAAATGAATCTACTAAAAACTTTCGAAAGAAAAAAGGCAATTCTTAAACATAAAACTTACGCAGATTTGTTCCGTTCCATGTTCGATCAATTGCTTCGCCAGATAGCGTTTCTAGTTTATAGGCTCCGTCTTCGTAGGCTTTTCTTACTCTGTAAGGTCCTTCCCACGTTGGTCCCACTTTTCCTTGATATTCTGCCTTGCTGGCACTGTTTAATCAAAGCACATATGTTCCTGGCTTGAATGTGGATGGCTTAACATTCTTGTTGTAATAGCCTTCTAATTTTTGTTTGTAGTGTGCCTCCTTTATTGCTGCTATTTCCCTTCTTTCTTCAGGAACGTCCAGGTCTTCTCGGCGTCGTTTTTCATTTTCCTTAGAATCGAAGTCTTGGACTCGCTTTGTTTCCACGCTTATTTCTATAGGGATGACAACTTCTGATCCGTAAACCAGGTTAAAAGGGGTTCCCCATTATTGGACTTAGGTGTGGTTCTATGCGCCCATAGGACTTGTGGTAATTCATCTACCCAGGCCTGGTGTTCCATTCTTAGTCTTCGTTCCATGCCTTTGACGATTTCTTTGTTCGTCACTTCTACCTACCCATTTGCCTGAGGGTGATAGACAAACGTGAATGCTTGGAGAGTTCTAAGTTTCTTACAGAATACAGGAAACGTGCCTTTTGCGAATTGCTTCCCATTATCTGAGGCCTTCCAAATCTGCACACTATATGTTCCCATACGAATTTTTCCATATGTCTGCCTATCGTAGATATTAATGGTTTTGCTTTTGCACCCCCTGACGTTGTTGGTAGGGGACCTACAATATCGATTCCCCATTGTGAGAAAGGCCAAGCTGACGTGATCGATGTCATTTCCTGTTTCGGTTTTCTAGGTACTGAGGAGTAGATTTGGCATGCTTCACACTTGTGGATTAAATCTTTTGCATCTTTGTGCATGGATGGCTAGTAAAACCCCAGTCTTTTTATTTTTGATACAACCGATCTAGGGCCCGTGTGCATCCCACAAGACCCTTCGTGTATTTCCTTTATGATGCTCTTGGCCTGCATTGGCCCTACACATCTCAACCATGGTGACATGTACGACCTTTGATATAGCCTCTCTTCGATCATCCTATATAGCGGAGCTTTGATGCGCAGTTTCCTTGCCTTTTGCGGATATTTTGGTAGGGTTCCTTCCTTCAGGTATTCACGGATGGGTACCATCCAACTATCCTCATCTTTTTTGACTATGTCAGTGACTTCTTTTTCTGCGACTGACTTGGTCTGTATGACTTCGACTAAAACTTCCTTTGCAAGCTTTGAGAAGGTCATTGATGCTAGCTTGCTGAGGGCGTCTGCTTTCTTGTTCTGTTCCCTTTTAATGTGCTCAATTGAGTAGTTGGGAAAGCTTAATAGGAGGCCTATTGTTTTTTCCAGATATTGCTTGATGGTTTATTGTCTGGCTTCAAAAAGTCCTTTAACTTGATTTGCTACTAGCTGAGAGTCTACAAAAATTACTAATTCTTGTATTTGCATTTCTTTAGCTATGCGCAGCCCAACTATGAGTGCTTCATATTTTGCCTCGTTGTTGGTGGTTTCAAATTCAAACCTTAATGCATACATATATTCTTTTCCCTCTGGGTTTACTAACATCAGCTCTGCTCCTAAGCCATCAGAGCTCGAGGCTCCATCGGTGAATAGTTTCCATGTCTTCTTTGGTTCTGGTTCTTTTCTTTTGGCCTCTCTGTTCTCCTCTTCTTCTCTTTTCGTAGATGATGTTTCTGCTAGGAAGTCGACTAGTATCTGTCCTTTGATTGAGTTCCTGCCTTTGAATTCTATTTCTTGTTCTCCTAATTCAATGGCCCATTTAGCTACGCGTCCTGATTTTTATGGTTTTGTCAGGACTTGCTTTATCGGCATGTTACTGAGAACTTGTATTGGGTGTGCTTGGAAATATCTTCTGAGCTTCCTTGCGGCGTATACGAGGGAAAGTATGAGCTTTTCCAACTTCGGGTAATTTTGTTCTACTCCGTGTAGTGTCCGACTTACAAAATATACAGGAGTCTGTTTCTTCCCCCTTTCTGCCATTAATACTTCACTTACGTTTTTTCTGAGGCTGCGAGGTACTCTGTTAATGTCTCGCCTTTGGTTGGTATAACCATTGTTGGCAGTGACTCTAAACATTCTTTCATTCTTCAGAAGGCTTCGTTTGCTTCTGATGTCCATTGAACCATCTTTCCACTCGTGCAGCTTTATAGGGTTTTCATGAAAGGGAGTGCCTTTTTTGCGCTTTTCGAGAGGAATCTGTTTAGGGCTGTCAACTTTTTGCTGAAGCTTTGTATTTCACTGACCGTTTTGGGGGGGGGGGTTGTAGGACTGATATGGCATTTACCTTGGAGGGGTCTGCCCTTATTCCTTGCTTCGTAATCAGATGACCAGAATATATTCCTTCTTTTACTCCGAAAGAGCATTTTCTTGGGTTGAGCTTTAGGTTAATCGCCTGCAGTCTTCCAAGGGTTTCTTCAATGTCGGCTAACATCTCTTCTTCGGAGTTACTTTTTATTACCATGTTGTTGGCGTTAACCTCCATATTCCTTCCTATCTGACTACCGAAGACTTTGTCTGTGAGTCTCTGATAAGTGGCCCCTGTATTTTTTAAACCGAAGGGTAGCCTTTTGTAGCAAAAAACTCCTTCTACTGTGAAGAATGCTGTTTTTTCTTCGTTCTTCTCTGCCATGGGAATCTGATGGTATCCTTTGTAGGCGTCTAAGAAACACTTCAGCCGGTATTTGTGGAGGTTTTCTGCCCCCAGTTCAGTTGTAGGTAAAGGATGGGGTTCTCTAGCTACATGCTTTATTTATGTATATAAAGTCTATGCACAGCTTCCACTTCCCATCATATTTTTTTCAAAATGATTGGGTTTGATACCCACGTCTGATACTTAACTTCTCGTAGAACTCCTGCTTCCACCAACTCCTCCACTTGAGTGCAGAAAACTTCGTTTCTTTCTGGGGCCAGGCTTATCTTTTTTGTTTTACCGGTTCTATGTGATTGAACACATTCAGTTGATGTTCGGTGCTGAAGATTTCTTCTCCGATAATTAATGTTCTCGGCACTCGTGTTATATGGGTTGTAGTCCATGCGAAAACATCTTCGTGCGCTCTTAGGACATCTCGCAGCTGCATTTTTACCCTTGTTGGTAATTGTCTCCCTATGGTGACTTTCTGTTTTAGGTATTCGTCATTTATCACTATCTTTTCTTCTGTGTCTATGCAACTGAGGATGTCTTTTGCATCACCCTGACCGTTATTGGCTGAATTTCCTTCTTTTTCCATTGACCTCTATGAGTTGTGTTATGAGAAGATGGTACCAACGCCATTGGGCGTGTGAAATTTTATAGCTCCATGCACTATGGATACTACGATTCCCATTTCTTGCATAGCTGTTCTCCCCAGTAGTAGGTTATGCGGCGAATCTGACCTTACGATTACAAATGTAAGTGTCTTCGTGATCGTGAGGGGACTTTCTCCGATTGTGACTTCTAATGGTATTTCTCCTAACGGCTACGACGCTTCTCCCGAAAAGCCCCCGAGGGGAGTATTGGAGTCTACTCGAAGAGATCTAATTGACGGTTTCAACTTTAGGAAGCAGTGTTTGTATATTACTTCGCACGAGCTTCCGCTGTCCAAATATGCTCTGTTTACTTATCTTCCTGATATGTACACCTTGATTACTATTAGGTCTGATGAGCCTTCATTTGGGATGGGGGATTCGTAATTTCTCTCGTCCCATTGTCGCTCGCCGGTCTCTTCTTCAACCTGTGGTCTCTTCTGCTTACCATAAGGATAGAGGTTTTTTCCAATGATGGCTTTTCTTCTTTCTTCTTTTCTCCTCATTGAGTGTCAGAAGTCTTTTCTTATTTCTTTATCACCCCTTTTACCAGATGGGCTAGCTGTCCTGTTTTGACAGCTTCTTCTATCTGATGCTTTAGCTCTCGACATTTATTTGTTTCGTGCCCGTAGACTTCGTGGAAATGGTAGTATCTTGTCTTGTCTTTGGACCAATTAGGTCCATGCAGCTCTGAGGGGACATTTGAAGGTCTTGGCTACTCTTTCTGTGGCGAGAATTTCTCTTAGGCTTTTAACTAGATTGGATAATAATTTGTGACTTTCTCCTTTGTAAGAAAAGGATCGGCTTTTGTCCATTTGACCCTTTTTGTTGTTCCAAGAAGATTTATTTGGTCTTTCGAAACTATATCTTCGATCATTTGAGACATCATTAATGGCTACCTCTCTTGCTTCGACCCAGGTGTACATTTTCTCCATTAGGCCCTTGTAAGTGAGTGGGAGATCTGTAGAGAGGTGTTCAACCAAACTTCTCGTCCTTAAGACATGAATAAAACCGGAGATTCGTTGGTCTTCGTGCAAGCCCAAAATCTGCAAGGTATCATTTGTGTATCTGGTAATGAAGGCTCGGGTACTTTCGTTTTCCCTCTGTTTGATGTTATGCACAGCCAGATGTGTCTTTGTGAACTTCTTCTGTTGGCTAACATGCCGATCGAGAACTTTTATTTGAATCTTCGTAATCATAGGATGCTAGCCCTTGCACATTTCGACTTATTCACCATATTCTTGGATTATTTGAGGTTATGTAACATATTGGCAAGCTACTAGCATTAACCATTTCTGCATCCTTATGGCCCCTTCAAAGAGGTGCAGGAAGTTGTCGGGATCCCCTTTCTCGTCATAGGAACCAATATGGGAAGGCATTTTTAGTCCATCTGGGAGAGGGAAATCCTCTATCCAGCGAACAAAGGGTGTTACTGAGCCTAAAGGGTTCGGGAAAAGGCCTGTTGGGTTTGGATACACAGGCATGTTTGGGAACACATACGTAGGGCTTGTATATAAAGGGATACTATTCGATATTCCTACTGTGGCCGTATAGCATTTTTGAGGGTAGTTAAGTTACTCATTTTGAGGGGGGTTTCCCGTCAGAGTTTACGGAGGGAAGCCCATGGGCTGTCCATTGATAAAACTCGCAGGTTGTTGGTGGGGGTATACATGCATACGCATAAATCCGTTTGGTACATTCAAGCTTGCGGGTATGAAAGGTTGAGCATTATGTGCTAAGAGCGTACCGTTAGGAGGGAGATTCCCTCCTACATTATTTGGAAGTGCCTGACCTCCATAAACGAAAGTCAGGGAAGACTGCAAAGGTTGCCCATTCTTGCTTCTCCCTATGTGGGCTGCTAAAAGTGGAGGAAGGTTTACATTTTGACTTCCATTCCCTTTTGATGCTTCTTTCGAAAGCCTTCCACCTTCGCTGTTCCTTTCGACCCTGCTTTCCCCTCTATTTTGAGTTCCTCAAACCCTCCTACTCTTTCCCTTCCTCTACGGACCTTGGGAGACGCTGCTCGAAGTGGTGGAGTGACAACTCTGGCAGGTTCTGGTCTTGGTTCAATTTCTCTTTCTTCATCGTAGTTTTTGCTGAAATACTCTAATTCAATTTAGAGATCGTTGTTGCGCATCTGCCTTCGTTGGTCCCTTAGTAAGGACTCCAAGGTTTCATAGTTAGCTTTTACAAAAGCTGGGCTAATCACATGATTGGGATTAGTTGAGGTAGACGAACGATTGGCTAGAGGCGTGTTTTCAGGAGTAGTGGCGGCAAACATGGTGGTAGATGTAGGTATTGCCGAAAACTAGGCGGTGGTGTTATTTCTCTTCCGCTTGTCATGCCGGAAAAGTAGATAAGTTGTTTTGATGGTTACTAGGCTTGGTTTGAACGAGACTAATTGTTGCGGTCCCACGGATAACGCCACTGATTATGCAATTATGGGCACTATCAGGCTTCGATGAGATCGAAGAGTTCTTCTTGTGGATGTTGAGTTGCCAAGCCTTAAATAACCTGTGTCAACCCAAATGGAAACACCACGTTAAGTGAGGCGCAAGGGGTGTCCCTGCGAATCACCTTCGGCGTGAGAGTAAGTATGTGTTTTTGTATTGAGAGAGTATGAAAGCGTAAGTAACTGTGTGTAAAAGTCTTGGCCATACCTGGAGCCTTTGCCATCTATTTATAGCTGCAGAAATGAGATGGGATGAGGCTTAGCACTAAATCCACTGATAGTGGGGGGGTATCCCACGATTTAAGAGGTAATTCTGGGATTGTGTGCCACGATCTCTATTTTGGCGGGAAGATCCCAATAGAGATGGAGAACGTGGGTTTGACTATTTGACCTCTGCCCTAGTTTCGTTGAAGGCCCACCGCGAAGGGTGTAGGGCTTCGCGTGGCGGATTCCTGTACTGGTAATCATTCTGAAGATGATTTTACGCCACTCGAAACTATTCGAAGGTTGTATAGTGTATTTGGGAGAAGATCCCATTTGGGCTTCGAAGGGGAGACCTCCGAGCCGCAGGGGAGGGTACGTCATCACCTACAAAGGCTACCACCAAATTCAAATGGCCGAAGAGGATGAAGAAAAACGGCATTTTACACAGATCAAGAGACGTACTGCTATACCAAAATGCCGTTCGGGCTGAAAAATGCAGGGGCCACATACCAAAGGCTGGTAGACTCGACTTTCCAATCTCAAATAGGAAGGAATTTAGAGGCATATGTGGATGACATGGTGATTAAGAGCAAGGATGAGAAAATGTTGCTGGCCGACATAGCAGAAACCTTTGATAACTTGAAGAAAATTAATATGAAGTTAAATCCAAAGAAGTCCTCCTTCAGAGTGGAGGAAGGAAAGTTTCTAGGGCACATGGTAACATCAAAAGGAATCAGAGCTAATCCTAAGAAGACTAAGGCTTTGGCGGACCTCCAATCACCACGAACGTTGAAGGAGATGCAAAGTTTGAGTGGAAAACTGGCTGCCCTTAATCGTTTTCTTGCCAAGTCAGCTGAAAGGTCCTTACCATTCTTCAACACTCTGAAAAACATAACCAAAGAAAACAAGCATGAATACCGATGGACCAAGGAGGCAGAGGAAGCTTTCTATCAAATGAAGAAGCTCATTATGGATCTCCCATCGCTAACTCCACCTTGGTAGAAGGAAACCTTGTATGCATACTTAGCAGTGTCTGCAGAAGCCGTAAGCGCGGAGCTCTTAACCGATAGGAAGAGGAGGCAATGTCCTATGCAGTATGTAAGCAGGACGCTAAATGAAGGTGAAAGGAATTATGCCCCCATGGGAAAATTGGCACTTTCCTTGATTCACATGACAAGAAGGTTGAGAAGATATTTCGAAGCCCATCAGGTGAAGGTCATCACGAATCAACCGATCAAAAACATCCTCAACAACACTGAGACCTCCGAAAAGTTGGCAAAGTATGCTGTTGAATTAGGGGCGTATAACATCACGTTCATGCCTCACAATGCTGTAAAGGGGCAAGTTTTGGCGGATTTTCTCTTGAAAGCACCGTAAGGGGAAAAGGAGGAGCTATACTTTCGAATGCCAGAGGTACCTTTAGAAAAAGTTGACACCGAGAATTGGACCTTATTTATTGATGAAGCCTCTAGTCCGAAAGGATCGGGGGCAGGTTTGGTCTTGATAGGACCCAGCGGCATTGGGTACACTTATGCTCTTCATCTCACCTTCCCAAGTACCAACAATGAGGCTGAGTATGAAGCTTTTCTAGCCGGGTTGAGGATAGCTCGCCAGATGAACATATCAAACATAGAAGTTAAAGTGGACTCCAAACTGGTTGCAAGTCAGATTAATAGAAGTTATGAAGCCAATAAAGACAACATGATAAAGTACCTAGAAAAGGCGAAGGAGTACGCCTCCGGATTCAAATCATTCTCGATTGAAAACATCCCTAGGAATATGAATCAGAAGGCAAATGTGTTAAGCAAGCTTGCTTCAGTGTCATTTAATCATTTGACGAAGGAGGTGCTAGTGGAGGTCCTCAACGAACGGTCCACAAAGGATCAAGAGGTGCACACCATAGTAGAAGAAGAAGGCGACAATTGGATAACCCCTATTATGCGGTGTTTAGAGGAAGGAATATGGCCGAAGGACAAAAATGAAGCATGATGTCCACGAGCCAAGATTGGTTAGTACGCCATGGAATCTGGAATACTTTTCAAGAAGGGTATCTGGTACCAATGTTAGGATGTGTGGGCCCATTACAAGCCAACTATGTCATACGTGAGATTCACATGGGGTCTTGCGGTATGCATGTTGGTCCACATGACGTGGTAAGGAAAGAGGTTAGACATGGGTACTATTGGCTGACTATGCATGAAGATGCCAAAAAGAAGTGCAAAAGTGCGACTCATGTCAAATACATGCTCCGGTGCCGAGACTGCCAAAAATTCTCATGACGTCCATCATGGCTCATTGGTCGTTCTATCGATAGGGCATGGACATCCTTGGGCCATTACCACCGGCAAGAGGAGGTGCTAAGTCTGTAATCATAGCAGTCAGTTATTTCACCAAGTGGATAGAAGCTAAGCCATTGGTAAGGATCACTGGCAAAGAGGTAATACGTCTTGTCATGGACAACATAATTTGCAGGTTTAGGTTGCCCCAGATCATCGTCACTGATAATGGAGCGCACTTAGTGAATGACCCGTTCAAAAGCTGGTGTGAAAGGTTTGAAATTCATCAGATGAACACGGCAATGGCTCATCCTCAAGTAAATGGGTTGGTAGAAAGGGCCAACGGGAGTTTGATGGAAGGTATCAAGACGCGCCTCAGGAGAGAAAAGGCCGGATAGGTTGATGAGCTACCTAATGTCCTATGGGCACATCAGACATCGATCAAACAAAGCAACGGAGAAACACCGTTTAGTCTGACCTACGACATCGAGGCGGTCATCCCAGCGGAAATAGGCATTCCTACCTACCGAACTTTAATGATCAGAGAGGGATACAACGAGGAAGAGATGCGTTTGAATCTCGACCTCCTGCAAGAAAGAAGGGAAACGGCTGCTATCTGAGAGGCAAGGTACAAGTCAAAGATGGAGCAGTATTATAACAAGAAGGTCTGTCCGGCATCCTTCAGGCCGGGGGAATTTGTGTTCCGAAGAAATAAAGCAAGCAGGATGGAGGACCAGGGCAAACTAGGACCAAAATGAGAAGGACCGTACAGGGTTATGGAAACATATGAAAATATCTCTTACAAGTTGCAAACTTTGGAAGACAAAGAGGTTCCACGAACCTAGCATGCTATCAATCTTCGCAAGTGTTATATGTAGAAGTTATCTTAAGAAATTCCAAGAATTATATGCATCATGACTTTTGTTAAATGAATGACAATGCCCCTACTCCAACTCCTTAAGAGGGGGAAAATTTTCAAAATGTATTGTGCAAAATGATTCGTCGACCGGATGGCTCGCTACCTCCGGCCGACCGAAAAACATTATATACCCCAGACTACAAGTCAAAGGGATGAGCCAGAGTGCATAGCACCAAAAGGCATAATATCCCCCACAGACTAAAGTCAAAGGGATGAGCCTGTGCATAGCACCGAAAGGTTTTATATAACCCATCGGCCAAAAGGTTAAATAAGGGCATAGCACCTAAAAGGCATTATATACCCCATAGGCTAAAGTCAAAGGGATGAGCCAGGGCATACATCATGTACCCCACAGACCAAAGTCTAAGGGGTAAACTTGTGCATAGCACCAGAAGGCACCCCATACCTCTCAGACTAAAATCAAAGAGACGAGCCTAGGTAAGGCACTAAACGGCGTTACATACCCCATCGGCCAAAAGCCGAATGAGCAAGCCCGTATATAGAAAGGGACATCACTTATCTCATGGGCCACATGTCACATGGAAAGCCTAAGGCCATAAGTCTAAGACAACATAAATACAAATTGAAAAAGCCAACACAGAAATACAAATTGAAAAAATTAAAAAAGCCAACACACTGCAAAACAATACTATACAATAGAGAATGCAAAACAAGCTTGTTGCATACTTAACATAGCTAATTACGAAAGTGTTTAAACACAAAATAGAACACAAGTACTTATTACATCAACAAAGTTCAAATACACAGACAGGCCACACAAATCATAAGGGGAAAGCAGTTAAGGCCCTTTAGGAGCAGAGGACGAAGGAACTTTTCCAGAGGAGGGTTTGCTTGGAGGAGCCTGTCCAGAAGGAGGAGAGTCGGGATAAACCTTGAGTAAGTCAGACACAGTATGGCAAAAACCGCGGGAAATCTTCTCTACATAAGGGTATCGTTTCTCAAATAGTTTGTCATACTCGACATATATCTTTTTGTCGGCATAAGCATCAAAGTTTTCCATTCTACTCATGAGTTCTAAAAGATCCTCTTCGGAGCGCTCCTCAATGAGTCCTTTGGCCCATCCAGCTTGAATGGCCAGGTTAAAGGGTTCTGATAGGATTTGCTTATACTCATGGCTCCGAAAGAGACGATCGACCACCGTAGGAAGAAGCTTGCGAATACAATAAATTTTTCCATTTCTATTTTGCTAAGCTGGGCAACAAGATTCTCTTTCTCCTAAGCCTTTTTAGTATTTATCCTTTTGGCATAAAGAAGGGTAGAGTCCTTCCTGGCCAGTGTATCCTCTAACTCTTTAATCCAAAGGGCTTGATCTTTGTTCACCTGAGATAACTCACTGTTTTGACCCTCCAACATTTGAAGCCTCACAGTACAACCAGAATGTTCATCCTTCACCTTTTTGAACCGTTCGGACATATCGAGGTAAAGTCTCAAGTTGTGCTCCAAAGCTAACCTAGCATCAACAGGCTTCCGAACTGTCTCCTCACATTTTGCATGAGTCTCGTCAAGTTTAACATAATCAGCTTTGGGATTTTTGAATCCTTTAAGCATGTTGGCCTGAGCCAAGGCTCCTCACCCTAAAGCAAACCAAGCTCTCTCAAGGGCAGTAGCATTATTAAGGGAATTTGAGTCCTCTTGGGCTGCCGGAGGTGCCAGATGTACCATAAGTTCCCGACACCACATGGGAGTGTCTATGCGACACCTCCGATGAATGAACCATTCAGGCACATAGCAAGTTGGGTTCCGAGATGACTCCCATTCCTTAACATTACCTACAAAGAGGTTAAGAATAGTAAAAAAATAAATTACAAGAACATGACAACAGAAAATTAGACTTACCTCATGGTACAGATCTGGTAAGAGAGGCCATCCTCGTATCAGTAGGGCTAGGATAAACGGAATGATCGCCCGGGGATGATTGAAACACTTCGGTTTGGACAGTGTTAAGATTCCTTCCAGACTGATCAATAAAAGAAAGCCGAAGGCTATTCGTCCCTTCGTCACCATAAACATCTGTATCATCATGAACAGAATGATTGGCCGAGCCATGAGGAGAAGAGTGAAGCGAGCGATCCTCGCGAGACTCAGCATTGGCAGCGGCAGCCTCGGAAGGATTCTCTCCCCTCGTCCTAGTAGGATTCACCTTCAAGATAGGCTCTAGGGAAGAAACATAATCGGAGGCAGCAGAACTATCTTTCCAGACAGCAGAGGTTTTCTTTCTCTTTACTTTAGGATAGGAACCTTCTCCCTCATCGGCACCTCTTTTCTTTTTCTCTATTTTCTTAGCAGCAACCCGGGCTTTCCTCTCCCTAATTGCAATAATCTTGGGATCTTTCACCTCAACCTCCTTCTGATGACCAGTCCTATCCGGGATAACCTGATCTACTGGAAGGGGAGGTGCAGTATGTTGTACTCTTTGATCTCGACTGGTAAGGGCAATTCCTTTCTCGATGGTAGCTCCGAAAACAAAAGGGAAGCGAAGGTGTTTAGACATAATGATCACTGCAAGAGAAAACAATAACATTAAGAAATGCCGAAACGAATTTGCACACAAAATTAAAATTACAAGGCATTACCATTCCCCTCGGTATCTTTGAAAACTAGACGAAAACCAGGAAAATCCCAAGTAGTGGCTAGTCCTCCCTGGAAGAGAAGGCTGAAGGGAACGTATCTGAGATCTATGACCCTCTCGGTCAATGCTTGCACATCTAGAGCACTAAAACCATCCTCTGGAGCGGGATCATTAACGTCCAAGTCCTGATGCCTCCAGGCCATAGCATCTAGAATAGCTCGCCTGTCTAAAAAGAAAAATCTCTTTTTCCACCCCTTCAACCCAGAAAAAGTCTCTCAAAATATTTGACCACTGACACCTTTGCTAACTCTTTTCTTAAAAAAAACCAATGTCCTTGCTTACTAACTTTGTAAAAAACCGACCCGACCTGACAAACCAAGCCGAACCGAGCCGAACCGAGCTTATTCAGTTCGGTTTTCGGCTTTGGATATCTATTTCGGTTTAGTCGGTTCGGTTTGGTTTCGGTTCGGTTCAGCTCAAACTTGACATTTTAGTCGGTTCGAACCACTAAACCAAACCGAACCGAGCCGAGCCGAGCTTATTCGGTTCAGTTTCGGTTTATATAGGGTTCATTCTGTTCAGTTCTCGGTTTCCAAAAATCCTTAACTCGGTTTCAGTTTTGGGTCGGGTTTTCTCGGTTCGGGTCGATTTTGACCCGATGCTCACCCCTAAAAAACACGAAACAAATTCACAGAGGGGACAATATCTAGGTTCCGATGGTACAACTCAAACATAGTTAATCGGTTCAGTCCTAATGGTACAAGCTGGGAAATATGTACACGAAAATGCTTGATAACGGCTAGTAGGAAGGCAGAAAAAGGCACCTTTATTCCCGAAAACTCGAAGTAATGTTCATATAAGCCTATCATGTCGTCTGATAGTTTATCTATAGTCCATCCCTCGGTAAGAGAAACATGATGTAAATCTAAGGGGATGTCATGTCAGATAGCCAATGATTTGACATCCTTGGCAGTCATAGTTGACTCGTAGGATGGCATGTCAAACTTAGGCAACGCCGCAACGTCAACAGGTTGATCTTCCTCAGACATTATCAAAGATACCAGAGGGGACGAATAATACTAAAAGTTAGACAAAGACGAAAGGTATACCTGTGAGAGGAAGTCAAAAATCTCGGATGGACGTTCGGGAGAAGAATTAAAACACACAGTAAAAAGGCGAGGGGCCAACTATTTATAAAGGAAGAGTGGGACATGAAACGCCGTGTCATATCATACCTCTTATGTGGCAAGATATCCACCGTCTATTGGGAAGCGAGGGACATGTGTATGATCGCGCCTTTCCATATCTTTCCAGTAATTATGATTTTTAACTTACTATATTTATGGATTTTGTTCCATCTTCAAAAAAAGAAGATAGTATTTACAGTATCGTCTCACCAGTTTACAACTGATAACACGATACTGGAGGAGGGGGGGACATGTTCGCGTATATATCCAAAGGGGCCCAACATCCGAAAGGAACATAATCATGCCGGAAAGGCATATTCGAAGACACCAAAAAAAGGACCAAACACTAAGTTTAAGAGACTAGAGCACCTCTTCAGACTGATGGTCAATAACAAGCACTCATAGGAATGTCACTATCCCAGGATTCACGGGGTTATGTCTTCACGCAACTCTGCCGCCTGACACAAAAGATAGGGCTAGCTCGACGTCTCCAATTCCTAAGTGTCAGGAACAGTTTATCACCACAGTAACCCAGGTAGTAAAAATACCCCCTCATTTACTGCTATTCAGGCAACATTTATTGCATTATTCACACACACTATTTTACGCCTTTTCGGTTCCAACCCATACTTATTCTCACGCCTGAACTTGGTCCTGGGATCACCTCCGGAGCGGGCTAACACGTCTTCCTTTCTTATATGCAGATACCTGAGGAACTCTCATCACGTGTTAGGATTCAACTTGTCCTACCCGGTACGAGTTATTACTTAAACACGTTCTTATCAGAAATAACTATTTGATGGAATGTATGAAATGATTACGTTGCAGTTTGATCTTCCAGTATCATCTTTGACATATATATTCATCAAAAAATTTTCATTAAAGCTACTAAACAATTTTCCATGTCATCCAAATATGTGTTTGTTTTTCACCTTTGTCAATTTCGGCTATAAGAAATCATAGAACAAAAAATTCAAAGTTTAACATATTAAAACAAAGGAATAATAGAGATTTTAATCTTTCATATAATAAAAGAATTACATCGTTTCATAGCAGTTTTGTCAAAACAACGTTATTGAAAAAAAAATTAGATCAATCAAATTACTGTATTTTGACACGTTGCAAAGTCGAGCAATGTGATTGGCCGATAAAAGTTAAATTAAATCTTAAATTGGTCAAACTATTAAATTTTCGTCTAATTTATAAGATGTGCTCAAATATATATATATATATATATATATATATATATATATATATATATATATATATATATATATATATTTGTCAATTATATAAAAAAACTTAAAGTAAAAGGGGGTAGTTCATACAATTTTAGCTTTTAAATTTTAAATAAAGTATACTTATAAGTTTTCATGATAACTTTATAAATTTAATAAATACCTTTTATATTTTTTTTTGGTAAATGGCTTTCCAGGTAAATTGTACCTTCATATAAATACAATACAACAATATGTTGTTGTTATTTAAAAATATTATTACTAGTATATACTAAACTAAAGTGTTTGCACGAGAAGTTGTAAACATAATAAGAAAAACAATGAGTTAGAGTGACATGTAAATGAATACAGAAGATTATACATATACGAATAACTCATGTTATTCCTCTTTATGATATTAAGTAGGGATATCCGAAAAAAGTATTATTTTTAACTATCAGCATTTAATAATGACTCATGTTATTCCTTTTATAAGTTTAACTTGGGCACATGTTTTCAAATTCGGCTTAAATTATTATTAGCATGGACATCTATATCAAAACGAAGACATTGCCTCGCACATTAATGTGTGATGACAATAAATAGACAAGATTCTACATATAACAACAAGACATACTTTTTTTCAAGGTCATTATGTACTACTAAACACACATAATGTGAACATGATATAAATAGTGAAATTTAAACAAGATCAACCTAAAAACTATGTCAGTTAAGCAAAGTCCAATCCTTTGTGCAAAAAAATCTATACAAAATATTACTCCGTATTAGTATTAATCAATGTTTTAAAACCTGGGTTGACCCGGCCGATTGATCCGGTTAAACCGCGAACCGGTGCGGAGACCGGTCTGGATGTGACCGGGTTTTTACTTGTTCGAGAACTGGACTGAACTGCCAGTTTTTCTTTGACCCGGTTTGATAAACTCGTCGGGGTCAAGAGTTTTTATTCAAATATCTAGCAAACCTTTTTCTTTCCCATAAATCTTTTTAAGTTTAATTGACAAGATGAAGTGGTGAGGACTAATATTAGTTAAAAGAATATAAAACCGTAAATTTAAATTATAAACTAATTAAGAAACATAAACTAATATAGTTTTAATATAGTATATTATAACTTAAAAATCATAAGTTGATTGTTTTAGCAAATCTTTGATATAGTGTTATAGAAATAGAATTTAGAAACAAAACTTATCGATAGAGTCTTAATCTCTTTCATCGATTCAATCGTATGTAAAGATAAAGTCCTATAAATTATGAGATCATGCAATATTGTATATTAAATATTGACAAAAATATACATATGTGTTGAACCGGTTCGACCCGGCGGTGTAACCGGTTGAGCCGATGACCCGGCTACTATAACAGATCGATAAAAAAACTGAGTTTTAAAACATTGGTATTAATAATCTCATATAATTCTAAAATCTTAAACATTATAAATAATTAATTTTTAAATTGTCACAATATTTTCTAAATCAATATTAACAAAGGAAATGTCAAAAGTTCGAATCTAACGAGAGAAATTTAATCCACTTGTGATCACAGAGGTTCCCCTGCGCCGACATCGGACTATTTAAAAAGGTAGTTGCTAATCGGCTCGTAATGTCGAATCGAAAACACGGTTTTAAAAAATTAACAAAATGACTAGTTACATAAATAAATTTAAAAAAAAACCCTAAACACCCTACTATAAAACTATGGGTTAGGTTATAAATACCCCCTAAAAAAACATTTGCACCCCCTATGTTTTTTGATTTTTTGATTTTTTAATTTTTTTATAATTTTGTATATGTTATAAAACCGTGACAAGAAAAATACGGAACAAAAAAATATAAAGTTTAACAAGTCAAAAACATTAAACTGTCAAAAATTACGAAACAGAAACTGATAAAAAACTGCGTTCCACTATAAAATAAGAGAAAAAAAAACATGTTTTGCATTTTTTTTTTATCTTTTATGCTTTTTAACGGGCCAAGAACACACTAAAACTATTTTCCTCACACTTCGACTCCAATCCCAAAGCCCTAAAAGTTCGGCCGTCAGAGTTATCCGATGCAATAAAAGTAGGCCTCTTCTAAATCTACCAAGCATTTTCTCTAATTCTACCATAATCATTGCTTTATCATTATGTTTTTTACCTTTTCACTTGTTCTTTTGTCTTTTACTAAAATTAAGAACAATTAATTGTTAAAGAAATAAATCTTGCACTCTCTCTCTCATTCATACAGGTTGTCACTCCTTTTATTTTTTCTCTTAAAAATTTTGACACCTACCAATCCTATCATTACACAACCATCAAACATCACCTTAAAATGTCACCACCGGATTATTATGCACCCACTAAATATCGGCATCTAAAATAAGATACTGTGGTTGTGTTTGGTACGCATATGTTGGCGGTGTACGCGTCCAGCGACACGTGTTGACCAGAGGAGTCTCCGGTAGTTTTTTTGGGTCACCGGCGGTGTTTATGGGTCATCGGAAGCAAGATGTCGTGACATCAGCCAAAACAGCGGCGGCGGTTTGTGAGTCACCGGCGGCGCTCTTCGGCAGCTCCATTTCACAACTTTGTTTTTTGGTCGGAGTTTAAGTCCGGTCAACATCCGTCAACAGCCACAAACATACATTTTCAGTAAAAATAGATTGGTAGAAAAAAAGTTTCTGTTTCTTTTCAATGGGTGGAAGAAGATAGTGTTTTTGTATTTATTTAATGTTTTTGTTCATCCAATGATTTATGTTTCCAATACAAATATTCATGCTTTTTGAGTAGTAATAAATTATGTTTTGGTAGATTTATTAGTACCCTAAAAGTAAGTGAGTTCATTTTACCAATTTTTATTCAATTGTTGTCTCAAATATTCAACTGATCTATTTTTATATGTTGTGTTGAATTATTTACCTATTTATGGCTATATGTATAGATCTATTAACATTATCAAATTATGGCTAATCATATAAATCCGATCTATCCGAATTTGTGTAAGATTTAAACTGATCTGTAACAACATGACGTAAAAAATATATGGAAAATCCACTTGCTAATTATCTGAGTAAATATACTTATTTAATAGGCATAATTCACATATAATCATTAATTGATGATTTTGGTTATAGTTTATGATTGATGCTAGAGCTATTTTATGATTGATGCTAGAGCTTGGCAACTAGCAGTTTGTCAAAATAAAGGGTTGCAATAAGTAAGGGCATTTTACATTTCTGATTTTAATATTCTTTTTTTTTTAATCTTATTATTCAATTGATGTGACATGTTTGCATATGTGTCAACTGATGTTTCTATCACATTCTTAGAGGCTGTTTCTTTTTTCATCCTGTTTGAAAAGGGTGTCTTAATAGGGAACATGACATGTATGAAATAAGACAGGTGTGAAAATATGTTGTTTCTTTTTTTACTTAATAAAGATGGTTTTGTAGTAGTAAATTACCATTTTAACCCTTACCTGAAACAAAAAAAACCAGATCCATTCATTCTTTGTGAATCTATAAAAGCAAGTTGAAAAGTATTTAAGATCACAACCATATTTTGCATTTAGCTTTGAGAGAATAACAAGATAAACAAGATCTCATTGAAATGTGTTATATAGAAAACAAAACTGACAACGAACACAATACAAATACAATATAAAATTGTTGACCAAAGCAAGGATGTGCAAATTTAAGAAAATCCTTGATGAAGCTATTAAATACCAAACAATGAACCAACACTCCACATTCTTCTTTTAAAGAATATATAGCAGTTTGTGACGAATCACATAAATTCAAAAAGAACAACATATAGATTGAGATCGTGAGATTTGGGTTACGACTTGGGAGGGTTGGAACTGCCGAGGTGAAGGAGCGCCATGGTAGTTTTCCGGCGTGAAGCCATAGATGTGTGTGAAAAATGGAAAAGTGGCACAGACAATAATGATTAATGAGTTTGAGTGGAGAAGGTAACCATACAAATTGGGTGGGGGTATACAAGTCTATGCATTATTTATAGTGTCTTTTTGTGGAAGGGTGTGCTTTTGATGGGTCTTTACAACCAGGATATTTGTTTGCAATAAGTGGAAAAGAAACAACACACTTTCCTGTTTGAATTGAGATAAGTACCCATTAAGATCATTAAGCAAAAAAGAAACACCCCCTTAGCTATACTTCTATGTAGGATTTATATGCTATGTGCAAATTCAATCCCAAACACAATTCCTCAAAGGCTGTTGATAAAATAGCAATTACACTGCAAGAACCAAATCGTGAACCGCAAAAGAAATTCGAATATATAATCAAGTGTACTAACAAACACAAAAGAATGTAGGTATAGTGTAGTATGAACCTAGCTAGGAAATATTTTGTCATAAACACATTTAAGTAATGAAACTGATCATATCCACGGTGATTTGTGATTGCTAATTACTAGATACCACCTTAGAGTATAGTGTAATAAGTGGAGTTCTTCTTTCTTGCTTCAGCTCAAGTGATTCCTATATTTTTTGTATCGTCAGATTTGATTTCTAAATTTTCGTCAATAAAATGTTATCTCGTTCTTTGCCGGTTTATTTTATAGATTTTGGATTATAGGGGTTAGAATTTTTATCTATGTTTCATATACTTGTATTCTAATTGTAATATGAAATAGGGTGTTAGCTACGTATATTTCCGATGAAGCATGCATGCTTGAGTAATCAACACAACCGTTTTCGTGCTATAATTTTTTTTAACCAGTTATTAACATTTTTTTATTACTCGATTAAATGGTAGTAATAAATGATACCAAAGAGGGCGTTTCAATACGATTTTTGCAAGTGTTTATGTGACATCAATAATTAATAGAATGCATTACTAATAATGTGTTGCAGCAGGTGTTGGTGTTTTTTGACAGCTTGAAGTTGTAATAATTTTTATAACCTGATTATTAGATATATTTAAATATAGAGAAAAAGATAAGGTAAAATAAGTTAGTTTAGTCTTCTACGATTAACCATTCAGTCTTGTTGTTGGCTTGTGGCTAGTATCGATCGAACAAATTGATATGTGAGTTGTTTTTACGTGTAAGTTCCACATTCAAAGAAAGCCACTAAGAGTAAGCATTGCTGCACCAATCTATAAATCTTTTTTTGAATTTTTTTATGAGACATTTCATCTTAAAATCGATTCACTACAACATTTGAAATTTTTAGCTAAGACCCTTGTCGTAGCAAAAAGTGGTAAATTGTCGTCACAAAACGTTTCCGCGACAACGTGTCGTAGCCGAATGTGTTGT
>BQNB010001200.1:0-59138 GCA_026074375.1 Tanacetum coccineum
AACACCTCATCAAATACCCCTACACTTAGGATTTGCTTGTCCTTAAGCAAATGGGCTTTTCTACCTAGACAATAGCAATATGAATGTCATTTTACCTACTCTTTAAAAGTATTTACATTACAACCTTCTAGACCTTGTAATTAAAAGCACAGAAAGTATATACTAGCACCTCACATAAGTGTTTGGGATTCTCTCTTTCACTCGGGTGTATAATAAATTATAACATAAAGGAGAAACCAAAAATCAATACTCATTACCTGTCATAGCATATACCTACTGTGGAAACCGTAGAGAGGGGGGGGGGGGTGAATACGTTTCCTTTAAAAAAATTAAGATAAAAGATTATATCACTCTCTTCCGGCGATCCCATAAGTATATGGGGGCCGCCTAGTACATCAGGGGGCCACCCTATTTAAAGGGACCGCCTCAAGAAGAGTTTTTCGGACTAGATCATTTGTATCAAATCACCAATCAAGTTTAACGCAATATGAGAAGTACCGATAATGGATTTACAATTACTAGCGCATATTCTACCAATATATCTACACTCACAATGTTTACTACAAAGAGCTAAACAACCATGACTAACACAACATACACAACAATTCACACCATCATAAGCACAATGCAAGTGTAAAAGTAAAACGATAAATGTAAAGACATAGTTAAAGAGAAAGGTAAAAGAAAATGCAAACTGGCATAATGATTTATAGTGGTTCGATCATGAAGCTCCTCTTCTCCCTACTCCACTCCTCGAGTATCCAACTCGAGAGTTACTTCACTAATCAACAAGCTCCCTTTCGGCGAAGAAAACCTTATACCAATGCTTACATTATTTTCTGACACTAAGCTAGATGTCGAGTCCTTCTTCGGGTATAACCAAACACGTTATATTTTATAAACCAACATAACAAACCTTGTGTTTTATGGCCTAAACACATAAACCGTGTTGCTTGCATTATTTTGCGACACTAAGCTAGATGTCGAGTCCTAATCTTAGCTAGAACCAATCTACCACATAACCAATGTATTTTAAGGCCTAAAATACTAACCAACCCACAATCAACCCATCCAAATATATACATCATCTGGATCTACACACTACTAAAGATTAGAAGACATGGACTCGATCTATATGTAACAAATGTTACAAATGGACTAACTAGACTACATCACTTCGGATCTTAAAGATGACCGAAGTTCTTCTCTTGCACTTGAGGAAAGGAGGAAAGGATAGAAGATTTAATCACATTTAAACCGATAACATTCTTGTAGGAGTTTGCTTGTATTATTATTGTCCTCCCCCTAACGTTGAAGATATGAATTTTGACTTTATGCTTTGCCTAGTTTTTGGTCCTGTCTTGCTTGGTATGCTTTTGTCATTCAAGCTTTGTGATCTTCATCTTGAGCCTTATCTTTTTTGACTTTGAGTTCTTGAGATCTTATCTTGCATCATCTCCTTGACTTGAATCACTTGATTTGACTCCTTGATCATCTTGTGCTCTTGACAACAGCTCATAACGTGTTACTTCTGTTTTGACATATATGATTATAAGTCAACCATCACCCCAATTGTGTCGAATCTTTATTTGATTATGAAGTGCTCTTATGGTGGGGAAGATTAGAATCACCTATCTTGACATTGAATGATTAACTTTGAAAGATTGAGTATGAGCATGTGGTTTATGAATCCGACTTCACTGGAATGAGGCTGCAACACCGTCGTCTAAACCTGAAATAAGACAGTTAGTAATAAAAGATGAATATGACTTTGTCATTCATCTTTAGTTTTCGGTTGGCATTAACCTTCGGTTTCCCTGTTTTATAGATAAATACTATACCTGTTGATCAGGTATATTTCAAAAGAATCACCATGACATGGGATTCCAGCTCAAAGCGTTAGGATCTTTCTAACACAGATGTGTTTAGAATTTTTACCATGCTTTGCTGTTCCTCATTACCGGAACGCTCAAAGCAGACAACACGGTAAGAAGTGAAAGTCATATAGTTTACTATCTTCTGATAAGTCCGAGTCAATTCATTTACTGGACCAAAATTGATATCTATTATCAACAAGCTTTATCATAAAGAAACTGCAAGTCACCTTACCAAGAGCTTGTTGATGTTGGCTCAGCAGAATTTCCATCTCCCGTGAATACTTAAGTATCAAACGGATGTTCTGGGCAAGATCTCAAGGATAATGCTAGGACCTCTTGTTACAACTTGTGAACTTTATGGTGTTCAGCAAGAGTATTTTGACATTATGTACTAAAGTATATTTTATCTTTGATCTCTTCTGGCTCTATCTCGATTTGGTGCACTTTTGGTTAGTAATCAAGGCGGAGCAGACTGCCACCTATTCAATATTAACAATCTCAGAGTGAGATGTCAATAGATAACGTGTGTATCTCCGTGACAAATGAGACAAGTTTCTTTTGAGAGAAACTCGAATGGCTGGGAAGGGTTGTGCATTGCATCACTGACTATGACGACATTCTTACAATATCAACAATCATCATTGTGGTTTTGATAGATTATGTATTGACCCGGTTTCTGCCTAAGTTATTTGGAGGGCTGGTTTGTTTTCACCCTTTATTCATACATTTCTTTTTCATTCTTCAACCCCTTCAATGCTTACCAAGACGTCATTACTAACACCTTGTTGTGATTGTTCCAGTGTTAGCTCAATCTTGTGCGGACATTTTACCCCATAAATCTTTCATCTCCAATCATACCTAAGGACTCTATTTTCAAAACATGGGATTGTCTTGGGTACATCCCTCCGGTTTTGGTTGGAATCGAGGACTTAATTCCTAACCTACCACCTTATGACTTCAGATCGTCGTGAACTTAATAGGTTGTTGGGTATGAGATCGAACCATAAAACCATTTTCTGACATTGTTATTTTCAAATACTCCCCTTACACATGTGCTCCGAGATTCGAAATTGTTTAGCACATGAAGGAAAGAGTTGCACTTTCTAGTCTTAAAGACACATTCTTCTATAACATATTTTAATTACAATTTTCTCCCTTATTTTAAATAATAAAACACTTAGTATTTGAAATACCAATTGATTAAAATTTGACATGAAAAATTCCATGGGGAGAAAAATTATACCACGATATTGCATGAATTCATTTTTCAGATTGCTCCCCTTCAACAATATATGTGGGATACCAATATTTATTAAAACTTGACATTGGAATGAAAAATTGATATGACACCACAAAATTGAAGATGAGTTGAGATCCTTAGTGAACAATGTATATTAATTTAATTGACTCTTAATGTTTATTTTTTTTTTCCACATTATAATTTCACAAATGTGTTTCGGAAACCTAAAATTGACATTTATGTTAGTTTTTACCAACACATTAAAAGGCTTTGTGTATTTAAAAAGCTCCCCATAGAAATTGGATTCACATAAAATGACATTCTACATACTACAATTCTTTTAAAACTTATTTGTGAGGAAGGGAGTGTTGAACACACAATTTTAACAAACACCACTTTTTATGGAAAGATACCACAACTTATATTGTGGACAAGTTTGACATTGAAAGTTCTTTTTGAAAAATTGTGTTCAACGATTTTAAAAAACACATGATAGAAGACTTCTCTTCTATTTTTAGAGTAAGCGCACTAGAAGCTACAGTTTTTTTTTTTTTTGGGGGGGGGGGGGGGAGGAAGATAACATTTGAGACCGAGTTATGCACTGAAATGTACATAAGTCATAAGAAAATTTAGAAATGACATGTTTTGAAAGCATTTAAAACTCTTGCTCGAACTTCATTTACACGCCCGTGTCGATGTTAATCAACATTTCTAGGTACGTAAATGTTATCGATTCCAAGAGACATGTCGAGAAGATTCTTTTTGGTATTTTTGAAATTTTTCTGATTTTATATTTTGTTTTTCTAGGTTTTATATTTTTCTATTTTCTTTTTGTTGGTTTTATATTTTTGTATATATTTTCAAAAATTTTTATAAATTAAAAAAATAAAGAGAAAATCAACAATATATTAGCAAATTTGAAGTTTCCCATTAGCAGTGACAGTTGTAGCTAGAGTTGAAGTGGATGAAGTTGAATCAGGTTGTTGTTGACGTTTATTTGATGCATCAGTAGTAGTGACAGCGGAAGACTTTAAAACAACTTGATTTTCTCCATTGAAATATTCGTCAAACAAAGGACCGAATAGCAAATCCAGCTCATTTGACGTTGTTACTGTCTCAGCTGCTTGATGAACTTCTGTTGACATTGTGGTGCGAGGCTTGAACCATTTTGTTCAAACGTCGTTTTACATTGAGGTTCGAGGCTTGATCTGTTGTGACCAAATGTCATTTGACATTAAGGTTCGAGACTTGATCTGTTCTGACCAAACGTCATTTGACATTAAGGTTCGAGGCTTGATCTATTGTGACCAAACGTCATTTTTCTGTATCATCATTTATGAATCCACGTTGACAATGGTTTCTGAAATATCAACTTTTTTAGCAACTTATTAAATTAAAACTCTGAGATATACCTTTTTGACATTACATAAGTACCTGCACTAAATCAAGGACTTTGTTCCTTCTGAACATTGATTGATGTACATGCCACTTACATCAGATTTATCTTCCATTCAATGAATATAAGTGGAATCTAAATTGAACCATGTGAAGGTCACTGTCAACCTTGCTTGTGCAAGAGTCGAATAACTTTCCTGTAGGAATCCACCTAAGACCAACAGATTTAAAAATTCTACCCGTGGGTTTCCACCTAAGATCAGATCTAGGAGATGTTTTCTCATACACAGCGGAAGTCATATTAGATTGAAAACCTATGTTCCATGTAAAAGATAACTGGCTACCAAGTTTCTGATATACTCTTTTGATTTAATGGGTTTGTTACTTGTTTCTAGTCTTATGGTATTTAATCTAGCACTTGAATATACTTCCTCAGAGTTTTATTATACAAGCATCATGGTTTTTGCATAAAGACATACTTATGACATGTAGAACAAACAAATTTTTTAGAATTTGAGAAAGAACTAGAACTCTTAGAGTGATCTGCTTTGGGCACAACCGTTATTGTAACGCGACTACTCTTAGATATAGGAAAACTCCTAGATGTTTGATTGTTGCTCCTAGGTTTTAGTATGCTATCATCAGTAGTGGTTTGAAGTCTAGCAGAAGTAGTCACACTAGTTGTTGAGTTCATATCTCTTTCTTGTATCTTTTTCTTAGCTACAATCTAAGATATGTATTATGAACCATGTCATTTGAACTAATCATTGGCATATTCTTAGAACTATTCCTAGATGAGCTAGATGCAATCATGTGCTCAGTTTTTTGCAAAGGCAGATTCCAATTTTCATAGTCAAAGTAATTTTGAGTTACTGATTTTGACAAATTCTTATACACATCAACTTGTTAAGGCAAACTGTTGTTTTGACATTTGATCCTTTTTTTGTTTTCATAGTTAAACGCATTCGGTTTGTCAAACTACTGATAGGTTTTTCTTAGATTATGGTATAACCGGTTTACCCAAAGACTGAATTTTTTATCAAAACTTAGTATCTACACTATTCCTTTTAACTTCCTAAGTCATTTTTTAAAGCAGCAATGTTAAAAACCCATTCCTTGAATCTGAGCTTTTAATTCCGCCATTATTATCAAGCAAAGATGTTGTCTTTTCTATAGTTTTAGATCTCGTAATTTTTTAAAATAATCAACAAATCTTGTAATGATGTTCAAAGTCTCATTTTTTCTTAAGTAAATTAGCCACACTTGTTCTAATTCCGATGTTCATTTGTTTCAAGTACATCAATTTCCTTTTCAATCTTGGCTTATTTACTGTTTCATTCAAAATATGTACCATTGTTTGCCCTTGATGTATAAAGCCTTGATTTTGATATTTAAGTTTGAGAGCAATACAATGTGCTTCCATTCTTGAAAAATCTTTTTGAAATTGGGCAACAGTCTTTTTGAGTAAAATATTCTCAGACTCGAGTAATTGTTTTGAGTATTTAGTTGTCTGGTTATCAGGTGATGAATCAAGCATATGACTTTTAACTTGACATGTTTCAGGATACTGGTCAACCCTACCTTCAACTGTGATTTCAGGTTGGTCAGTATGCTGTTGTCCGATATCAAAGATATTACATTCAGCAGTCAATTGTACCTCAACCATTGGCTCTTCATCATATATGGGTCTGATATTTGCATCATCAGCATATGTATCATTCCCTGACCTGCTGTTGTCATCTTGCACTGTTGAGTCTGTCCTAATGCTTTTTGTTTCAACCAAATCAGCATCCAATGCTTTACCTATATCAATCTTACTCTCTTGCGTCTGCAACTGTGTTTTATTCACCCTTCTATCATACTGTCTTTGATGACGTATTCTTTCAGCAACAGACTTCTTGACATTACCCATGTGTTGGAGTAGTGTATCTCTGAAGTGTTTAACCTCGATTCCAGTGTATTCAACAAAGTATGTGTCTGTCATAATCCAATGTAAACTTTGAATTGATGAACTTCTGGAACTGGTTATTTACCACCCAAAAGGCTGTCATGGATCCAACTTCTTGAAATTCCTCTTTGTCAAGTTGCTTTTGTAGTTGATCTATGTTGAGGAGCATTGTACTGGTGAAAGTATCAACATCTTTACCAAAGAATGACATGAATGCCTGTTTGAATCCATGTTTGATGTGAGTGCCTTTAATCTTTTAAAAGAACTTGAAGGTGTGAATGAAGAGATCAAAAATATGCCATTCAAACTTTCTTTGTGCTTTGTACATCTTATATAGATTGCATCACATCATTTGATTTCAGAATTCAAGCTGCATTCCTTTATTGATTTGCTGGATGCAGTCTCTGAATTACTTTCTTCTTTCTCAGAACAAGTGTTATGTATGACAACTAAATTGACTTTCAATGAACCAACATTCAATGCTGGAATTGGATTTGAATGATCTTCTTGTGTTTTCATCAACTTCTTTATGTTCATCTATTTGTGGAGTTAGTTGTTTACGAAGAATTAAACTCAAGCATGTATTTCCCCAAGGGAATCCTATTAAAGATCATTTAGCATCGTAATATGATTGAGCATCCTAGTTGTGTATAATTATGCTTACGCGCCTTGAGATATTTTGAACTTAAAGCATATTTAAACGTAGTTTATTCTGAGTTTTGATCAAAGTAGTCTTGTAATCAATCTAGAAATTATTTCTTTGGTAAATGAATTTCTATTAAATCCTCAAGTCTTGAGAGAATATTCTCTTTAAGATAGCATGTTACCAAAATCTTGTAAAGTTTCTATGAGAAACTGAGTTGTTACTGAATTGCTCGAAGACTGTTCATGCATTTTAAGTTCATGAAAAGTTTGTGTCTTCTCTTGACTTAGAAATTGAACACTATGAAACTGTTTCATTTATGAATAACGACTTGATGTTTGAGTTGGCAAATTGGTTATTTTGACAATTTTTATGAATTTGTGAATGGATATCGATCTTAAGTGTTATGAAGGAGTTGATTGGTATTGTGGTATGATAGAATGCAATAACTTCACGAGATTTTACAACGCTATGATTAAAACGAGAAGGAAAAAGATTACTTGTCGGGGATATTACAATCAATAGAAAAACCGTAAAAGTAAAAAGAATTGCTTTGAAGAAAAAGTTTTGGTTAACAAAAATTGACATGTTTCGCTTGAAGGTTTGCATATTTCGCTTGGCTAAAAATTGCATGTTTCGCTTAAATAATCAAAACATATTTTGCTTCAACTTCTATACATATTTCGCTTGAAAGCAATCTTGCATATTTCGCTTGTCCATAACATATTTAGCTTGGCAATTAACTGTCATATTTTGCTTGGCAATTAACTGTCATATTTCGCATTGTTCAATAACATATTTTCGCTTGAAAGTTTAACAAGTTTCGCTTTGACTTAAGCATATTTCACTTGAGTGCACGCTCACAAATATGGCAGAGTTCTTCGGTTATAACAGTAATATATCGCTTATAACTTTAAACCTGCAAAATTTCCGCTTGACCTCGACACCTGCTGTTTCGCATTACCCAGTTACATATTCCGCTTGAAGTCCACTTTCGAGTGTGGACCACTTGTTACTACCAAACAAGAAGTCCCTATCTTATGAGCTAAAAATTGTGGATCTAATGTTTTCTTGTTTATAACCGTTTTGGTGGACAACAAAAGTATAAGAAAAAAAAACAAATAAGCTTCAAAATTAAGCAAGCAAATAAGCTTGAGATTAAGCTCAAATAAGCTCGAAATTTAGCAAATGGAAAAACGAAGCAACAAGATTAGTACCACTAGATGATTTAGGATAAGTGGTGCAAGGAATAAGACCAGAAACAATAGCCCCCAAAATTTTTGTATTCTTGAGCTAATATCCAAAATAAGCCACAAAATTTTTCTTTTGAGCTTAATAAACAAGAAAATAAGCCGAAAATTATAAGCTTTATCAAGGAAAGAGTAAGATCAACAAACCAAAAGCCAAAAACCCTTTTTGCCGTGGGTTTTTGAAACAAAATAAGCCACGAATTTGGCTTATTGAACCACAATACAAACACTTATCCACCATAGGCTCTTGATACCAAATGTTATCCCATAATATAATCCTTACACAACAATAAGCAAACCCAAATAAGCCCTTTGATAAGCTAGAAAATAAGATAAAAAGAATAAAAAAAAAAAAAAAAAAAAAAAAGAGAAAAAAGAGATGAGAAGAACTATGGAATGTTATAATAAAGATAGAAATTGGTGAGTTACAAAATGAGACAAAATGCAACCAATACCCTCTCCATGTGTATAGAGGGTTTCTTTTATACCCTAGCCAACATGTAGGCGTTGGGGCTTTTCTACTTGGTTTGGGCTTGGCAAAACTTGGCTTGAGCCAGAAACACAGACAATATGAGAATACAATCCAAGCCTATGAACCCGACTATCTACTTACTTTACAAGACCCCAATTTTAACTTTATAAGACCGATAACATTCTTGTATAGACTTAATATATTAAGCTAACACAATGCATCATATTTTTTCTGACTCTAATCTATGATGTCGAGATTCCTTCTAGGGTACAACCAAACCCGTTATGTTTTGAAGGCCCAACATAACAAACCTTGATGTTTTTATTTATTCCTAAACACATAAACCGCGTCTGCATATATTATGTTCCAACACTAAGCTAGATTCTGAGTCCTAATCATAGCAAGAACCAATCTACCACTTCATAAATTATTTTGTTTTTTAAAACCCATTTTTTTACAACTTTTAGAGGGATTAAAAATAAGCACTTTTTACAAAAACATTTTTTTATAAACCACGAATAAGCACTAAAATAAGCAGAATAAGGGACACATTAAGCTTAACTACACTAAACCTTAAAATGCTAACTATTTGGCTAATTTAAGCACTAAAAAGTAAATGAAAATTCAAAATAAGCTAAGACAGATAATAAGCTATATCTAAAAAGCACTCAAGAACAAAAATAAGCAACTACAATAAGCTAGAATGACAGAATAATCAAAAAGCTATAAAACTTAGAAATTTTAAGCTAGAATGCAAATAAGCTCAAAACTGAAGGAAAATAAGCTAAAGCGGACTTATACTAACATAATAAGCTATACTAACCTAGAATAAGCAAATGAAATAAGCTTATAAACCTAAATAAGCAAATAGCGTTTTGGCCAAAACTGATAAGCAAAAAGGGCAAAAGGGACTTTTCTAGCTTAAAAATAAGCTAGTAAAAGGATCCTTATGGCTTAGTGGCTTATACCACTAAGAAGAATGGCCAAAAATCTACAATAAGAAACAAAGAAAAAATAGTTTGAAATTCAAATAAGCACTTAAAAAGCTTCATAAAAAAGCTATCTCACACTGTTTTGACACTTAGGAAAATTTTTGCAAACTTGTGTAATATTAACAAAACACCTATTTTGAGCTTAAAAATAAGCACGTAAACAGATCCTTATGACTATATAAACTACAAATAGATTAAGTTTTGAGCTCAAAGAACAAGAATCAACAATCAAAAGAGAGTTTGAAATTCAGGATAAGCCACAATAAGCAAATGAAAAAGCTATTTCTCAAATTTTTTCAACACTTAGCAATTTTTGACAGTTTGGCAAAACACAAAACTAACAAATGCAGGCCTATGACCTTTGTTCCTAACCTGTTTTAGCACTTAGACAAACTCAAAAACATCACAAAATCTCAATAAGCAAAAGCACAATCAAATAAGCCTATAAAATAAGCTTTAACCTAACAGATTCAAACCACAAATTCTTAAAACCTTAAAAATGAGATTTAACACTTAAAAACTTAAACAAACTAAATTTTTGGACTAATTTAAGCTAAACTAAACTGACCCAAGAGTAAAAACTCATTTTGACCCATTTTACCTTCAAAATTAGTTAAACCAAACACCCCTTTAAACTCTTAAATGCTTTTTTAAATTGAAAACTTAAATCTTTTATGAACAACCCCTTAAGACCAGATATTTAACAAGCATAATAAGCAATATTAAGCATATTTAAACAACCAATAAGCAATCAAATAAGCTAAAACAGATTATGCTAGTTTATAAGTGGTGTGAGTTTCAACACACGTAATATAAGATATATATAAAATATCAAAGAGCAATTAAGAACTTTCCTAAAGTCTCCCTTAATAAAAGCTCACTCTAAAAGATATATATATAATATATAATACGTATATTTAACCGGGAAGTATGATCACCCGAGTCGTTTCCCCAACGACTTGTGAAATTGAAACCTTGCTTTAGCTTGGAATATGATTTGAATGAGAGAAAAGATATTTTTTTAGTATCTATAACTACTAAATAAAAGCAACAATTAAAAAAACAATTAAACACTTAAACAATTAACGGGAAACAAATAAAACGCGACAATAAAGCAAATACACTAAAATTAATTCCTAAAAATAAAAACTAAATTTCTAAACCTTAAATAGGACAAAAGAAAATTTTAAGAAAAAGAAAAATATTTTTTTGGTTATTTTTGAACTTATTATGAATTAAAAACTAATTTAATCTAATTAAATCCTAAAAAATAGCAAATTAAGTCCTAAAAAATTAGAAAAATGATTTTTAAACTTAGAAAAGTCTAAAATAACATAAAAACTCAGAAAACTATTTTAAACTATTTTTAAAATTAAAATCCTATTTTTAAAATTAAAAATAAAAGCTCAAAAATGAAAATTAAAATCTAAAAGGTGTAAAAATGATTTTACTGAATGTAAACCTAAAAGTAATTTTTATAAAACTAAAAACTATTTTTTTGTAATTTTTTGAAACTTTTTTCTATTTTTTATGAATTTTCTAAAATTAAAACCTATGGAAATTCTTAGAAAATAAACTATTTAATGGAAAAATGTGGAAAATTCAGGAAAAGTCTATGATGCAACAAAGATTACTAGAAAAATAAAAGACACAACTCAGCTTATCAAATAAGTTGAGAAAATGGCTTATTAGGCTACGACTTATAAATTAAAAGGAAATTTAAAACGTGTATAAGTATTTAATGAAAGGAAAAGATGATGGATGAGCTATTGTAGCAAAGTGTTCTTTTTGTTTGTAAATGGTTTGCACCGTTAGTCCTTTTGAGGACTAACGGGGTTAAGTTTAAGAGGGAAGGGGATTAACGGGGTGTTATAAAGGGTGATGGTGGGCTAGTTGTTGGGCCGGGTATGGTTTAAAAGGACTTGGGCCTTTTAGAAGGCTTAAGGCTTATAAAGATATAAGTGGGTTGACCCGGGCCCACTAGGTGGGTACGGGTGGGCCCACTTTTGGCAATTTAGGTTTTCGGGTTCGGTTTTTGATGCTCTTTCCAATGCCACTTCCCGGGGTTGACTTTGACTTTGACTTTTTCGTTGACTTTGACTTGGTCTTTTTGACTTCTCACGGTCTTTCCGTTCTCGTGCTCGGTTTTGTCGTTTTGGCTTTGATTTTTGTCCTTTTCTTGGATATCCGTTTCCTGCACAATACAAATGCAAAACATACAAATACAATGTATTTTTGGTACGTTTTTAGTCATTTAAGTCCGGTTTTAGGGGTCAAAGGTATGTGTAATTAAACACATACCAAAATCCCCCATACTAAGATATTGTCGTGTCCTCACGCAATGCTATAAGTAAGCACTTAGAAAACTAAGAATCTCGATCCCCCTCGACTAATTACCTCGAAAAGTAGCTAAGTGTTCATCGAGGGGAATGAAAGAATCAATAGCTTCGAAAAGCCCCATTTTTACCATTCTTAAAGGTATACACTTATTCCTACACATATTTTTGTATTTTTCCTTTTTCTCATTTTTTTAGCAACTAACTAACATAATTGACTTTCGTTATTTTCATAACCGTTAGGGATCATAGAACAAGATGCATTTCGATCCGAAAATGCCCCAAAAAGGATAAATTCATCGTCCCCGACTTTTCACTCGCCCCAAACCAAGCTTAAAACGAAATCACCGTTAAATATCAGTTAAGATGCTAACACTACTCATATATGCAACTTGTGAACTTTTCACTCCGAACATTATATATTTAGGGCTGACCTGTGCCATTTTGAATTTCTACCATGGTCAACGTTTTAAAATTTCTATGTTTCAAGTTCCACCCTGAGAATAATGAGTTTGAAGGCGAGTGAGATCATCCCATGTAGACGACTTACGTCTCGGCAAATCCCACCTTGCGGCTAAGTGACCAGGCTTTTGGAACCCCTCGAGCTAAGTATCGGGACTCACGGACCTTTAAGGTTTCAAAAAAATCTTTAGGTTTCCCGTATATACATAGCTTATTTTAAAAACTTAAAATGAAATAGTCAAAGTTCAAAAGCATATTTAAATTTAACAAAAAGAGATCTATTTATTAATTCACACTTAATATTAAACATAACATTGATACAATTGTAACCCTTGACCTTTTAGAAGGCTGCAACATCGGTTGTGAGCCGGCAAGATGCAGCAAACTTTTATCAGTCTCGGATTTTTATTCTTACTATGGGCTTTCTTTAGAAGGCTGTAACATCGGTTGTGAGTCGACATATACAACAAATTTTTATCAGCCCACAGTTTATAATTATTATTTATCATTTTTTATTTTTCATCATATTTTATTTTTCATTTTACTTTGATATAGGGAAGACTTCTTTTTGGAAAATTTAAGTATAAATTTGAACTAAGACTAAAAATTTTGCTATTAACTACATAAAATTTGTTGATTTAAGTTTATTCTCCAAAAATAGCACGTATTATTAGTCCGGTTAGGAGCTTATGGGAGAAAAGGCCACAAATTACATACATGAGCTCTTAAGATTTCCAAATAATCCTTGTTTAGCATCCAACTCATACTTAACTCTATCATTTTTTGTTCTTCGCTAAAGATCACGCGATTGCGTAGCCTAAAGTTAGGAACATGTAGATATCAACACGCTCGATCGGGTCAAAATTTATTCTTATTCTACCCAGCAGGAAAGTCAAAATTGTGACAAAACACTTATTTTATTTTTGAAAATTTTTAAATTTTTTCATTTTTTTGAAATTTTGGTGGTAAAAACGGGATTACGCGAAAACAACGGCTGCAGGCACAATCAAATTGATAGATCCCCCCCCCCCCCCATACTAGAATTAAACATTGTCCTCAATGTTTTAAGAAGGGTCTCTACGTAAATCCTAAGCCGTTTATTAAGTATGCTTAAAGATAAACGTTAGTCGATTAGATTAGGATATTAGATTTCCCAAATGAAGCTGAGGATTTGAAGCTCGAGTGATCGAAGGACAAAACCACGAGCACAATAGGCTTCAAAAATCCAGGACAATCTTGGACAATCACAAAAACACAAGCAAACGAGAAAAGAAAGAGGCACACCTTCTCACAACAAAAACACTTATTCATTACTACATAATATAACTACAGATAACCATGGGTTGCCTCCCACGAAGCGCTTGTTTAGGATCACTAAGCTTGACCCAATCCCCAAATTCATTTATCCTTGGGGAAGGTTTGGAGATCCGGGACAACCAATTATGGTACGTCCCCTCCAAAGTAGTGCTTAATTATATGACCGTTCACCTTGAAGTTTGGCCTGGAGTTTTGTGATAACTCAACGGTGCCATATGGAAAGACATGGGGAGTGGTGTGATGGTTGACCCACGGGATGTTACTTGCCCGAGATCACATCTTCAATCTAGAGGTTAAAGAGCGAGGACTTGATCAGCGACGTCTGAAAACGCGGTTTTTGATTCTTTGAGTCATGGATCCTCTTTATTTTCTTCTTTATAGAATAAAGAGTTTCTCATAGGCTTGTCACGAAGTTCATTTGGTTCATTGAGTTGAACTTTTTGGTGTTCACCCGCGGGTCGAAAGGTCAAAGTTGCATGCTTCATGGCCAGTAGGCTTTGTGCTCGAAGCTCGATCGGTTAGATGACATTCCTTTCCGTACACGAGCTTGTATAAGGTACACGATGGGTGTTTTTATAAGCGGTACGGAAGGCCAAAGTGGCGGTCATCTAATTTATTCACTGGACAAGAGGCCGGTTTACGCCTACGGTTCCTTTCAAGAATTCGTTTCAAGCCCCGATGTAGTTACCTCAACTTGCCCATTGTTTGTGGGTGATACGCGGTTGGAGGACGGTGAGTAAACTCGTATTTTTGACCTTTGCAAACTGGTCCATTGCAAAATAGGTTCCGCGATCACGTTTTTATAGCAGAGGAGGCCACGAATCGGGCGTAGTGAGATTTAAGAAATTTGCAGACATCTCGGGCGTCATTGGTGGGGAGCGGCTTTCGCTTCACCCATTTTGCTATGTAGTCACGGACACGAGTATTATTTGTTCCCTCATGGATGATTGGAGGAACGGGCCCCATGAAATCGATGCCAAAAAGTCAAAGATTTCGCAAATACCTTGGATGGAATTTTGAAGGCATTTATCACGTTTGCGAAATTTTTCCTTGACGCTTGAAAGTGTCCAACATCGGGGGTGGACAAGGGGGTTTTATAGGGCATCTCGGGTAAATTGTGGGCATATAATCATGAGTCAAAAAACCTTTTTGGCAGGGTAGTTGGCACTAATGTCCCAGTGGGTCCATTTGGCAAACTGTGAGGATGTCAACAAGCTTTTGGCCTCGCAACACACCGTGATCACTTGATCCGCACATATTTTGAACAAATAGGGTCGTCCCAAAAGTATATGTTTAACATCCTTGAAAAACTTGTTCTTTTGTTGGGACGCCATCCCTTTAACAATGAAATTCCCCGCGTGGTAATTTGCATAATCGACAAACCACAGGGTACTTGAGTCACCATGAAAAGTCACCATATTAAGTGTCTCGAGGGGAAACTTTTCATTTATCTCCTTTGGGTCGAGCACACTTTCATAAGGATTTTCTAATCGGGAAAGATGATCGGCCACGAGATTCTCAGCTCCTTTTGTGTTAATTACTTTAAACTCGAACTCTTGAAGGAGGAGAACCCACCAGAGCAATCTCGCCTTGGAATCTTTTTTAGCAAAGAGATATTTAAGGGCAGAGTGATCCGTATACACAATACTTTTGTTCAAGATGAGGTAAGACCGGAATTTTTCAAAAGCATACACCACGGCTAACATTTCTTTCTCCGTTGTGGTGTAATGCGATTTCATCTTGTTCATTGTTTTACTAGCATAGTGTATAGGCCTAAAGTGTTTTTCATGACGTTGTCCCAAGACTGCACCTATGGCAAAGTCGCTTGCATCGCACATAAGCTCAAAGGGTAGGTCCTAGTCGGGGACAATCAAGATTAGAGCTTTGGTGAGTTTTTTCTTTAACGTTTCAAAAGCTTAAATACATTCATTGGAGAAGATGAACGGAGTGTTTTTCTTAAGAAGATGAGTCATCGGTCGGGAAATTTTGGAAATATCCTTAATGAACCGTCGGTAGAAATCGGCATGACCGAGAAAACTCCGAACACCCTTGACGGTGGTGGGATGAGGTAACTTAGCAATCAGATCGACTTTGGCTTTATCGTAGGGTTCGTCCCTAAAAAACGAGAACGGCAAAATCACCAAAAACCAAGTAGTACAAGGTTTGCAGGCTGGCAAACGCCAACTAAAAGCCCCATGATTCATCTCTCTCAGCGAGGTTACAAACACACCTAGAAGTGATGAGGGCAGCAAGAAAACTAAATGAATTACGACACAATTATGTACCCAACTATCTGAAAAAGTAACTAGCTTGGAGCAAGATCTCAAACAGAATAAGTAGGTTTATGGTAAGGCTCTTACTAAGTTGGTGAAAAAGTTCAAACATTTGGAAGATCAGCTCAAGTCTACAACAAAAAGGAGAAAGGAAAAGGTGGTCATTTCAGATAAAGAAGAGGATTTGGTCTCAGAGGATCCTTCCAAACAAGGGAGGAGACTGAATATGAAGATGTAGAGACAGAACATGCTGAAGAAGTTGAGTATGGTGACATCTTGCAGCAGATTACCCCTTCAAAAGGTCCACAAGGTGAAGAGCAAAGTCAAGAAAGTTCTAAAGTTCACTTTGATGTTCTTAGTGCAGCTAAAATTCTTGCAGATGCTTCCTGAGAAAAGACTTTCAAAAGCTACACCAGAAGAAGAAATTACCGTTGACAATTAAAAGTTAGTACTGCTGAGAGATCTTTTAAGTACTACTAAAGAAATTCAAAGTACGAGAAGAATTGCTCAGAAGTTAAATAAGGAAGAAAAAGACAAAAAGCTGTAGCAAGAAGAATGTTCAAGTAAAATATTGAAAATCAACAGGGACAGAGACGTCACAGAGGCAAATCAAATCTTGAAGATATGCTCCCCCCCCCTTGGCGGGGGGGGTACCCCCCCCCCCCCCCGGGGGTGCCCCCCCCCCCCCCCCCCCCCCCCCCCCCCCCCCCCCCCCCCCCCCCCCCACCCCCCCCCCCCCCCCCCCCCCCCCCCCCCCCCCCCCCCCCCCAAAACAGAAACCACCCACACACACACCCCACCCCCCCCCCCCCCCCCCCCCCACCCCCCCCCCCCCCCCCCCCCCCCCCCCCCAAAAGGATTTGACAAAGAAGACCTTGTTGCATTATGGAGCCTAGTTAAAGAAAGGTTTAGATCTGCGGAGCCTACTGAAGATATGAAGAAAGATTTATGGGTTGAATTGAAAAGACTATTTTAAACCAGATAAAGATGATGTGTTAATGAGCAACAAAGAATAAGCAAGATCCTTTAACATGGAGATTAAATGTTATTCATGTGGAGTACAATTCATATATTTTTCAACAAGAGGTGCATGAACTTAATAATGTTTACAGAAAAAATATTATCCATGTCCAATTGGCAGTTAATGGGATTGATGCTAGGCAGAAGGGAGTTTGCCCAGTAGAAACCGATAGTTGGGTGATGGCAAGGAAGCTAAAACCGACATAAGTGTAAGAAGATCTTCAGATAAAGCCAACAAACCAAGAAGCTAAACAGTAATTTTGGAAGAATCCTCTCAGAAAGCAACAAATTTAATATCAAGAACGCTTAATAGATTTGGAGATAAATAAATCACAAGTTTAGGGAGGATTGTTGGGAATTAAAGAAATGCTTCCTACACGTTTATACTATAATGGACTTAGTACAATATATGAAGATTTTATACTACTAGCAAAGATTGAAGAATATAGACTAAGTCAATAAGTCACTAGCTAGTTATAATTGTTCGTAAAAACTAAGCTAGTATCAGTTAGTACTGTAAGTTAATAGTTGTCACTAAGTAAGTTAAAATTATAGTTAGGTAACAAAAAATGGGCTATAGGAGAGATGCATGAAAGCTGATATAAGGAATAGATATCATGATCACTTAACGCTTATTATGGTTAAGCCCATAAAGGGAGTTATTCCTTGGTGTAATAAAAAAAATGGGAACCCTAACATCATTTACGTCATCGTTAGAAATAACAAAAGAAAAAGATAGAAAAAGTCATAGTTATTTAGGCCAAAACATATAGTTTTTTTTTGGTTGAATCATTCCAAAATATACTTAAGAAGTTTTGTGAAAGTTTCAAATGTTACTGTTACATTAATTCTATCTGGTGGTATAAAAGATTTAGTTTCTGCAAATCATTAAAAATATTAACTCAGGGTTTCTATCAAAGTTGTTTAAGATCTATCTAAGATAACTTAAGCTTTAACAAGCTAATCTAAGATCTGTAAAAGGGGATCCGCAATGTTCAACATTCAAGAGCAAAGCACATCGATATTCGCTACCATTTCATAAAGGAGCAAGTGGAGAATGGAATCGTGGAGCTATACTTTGTCCGGACTGAATACCAACTGGCAGACATCTTTCCTAAACCATTGCCTCAGAAAATCAACTTCTGATTGAAAAGCACGGTAATAAGAAAGCTTGTCTCACCTGAAAACATTGAAACGTCTGGCAGAGGAAACGGATGAGTGATGGTGGTAACTCATATCCTGTATCATATGTACATAAGAAAACATAAAACACCAAAAATATTTTCCTTTTATAATTTTTTTCAAAAACAAAAGAAAAAATTAAAAAATTCGTAAAAACAAAAATAATATGTATCTCTGGCATGTCTTCTGAAATCGATAACATTTACGGCCTTAGAAATATCATTCAATAATGATACGAGGCTGTAAATGAAGTTCGAGCAGAAGTTTCAAAAGCTTTCAAAACATGCCAAAATGGCTTGCTATTATTTCAGCTAGCAACCCAATAATCATCTTAAAGGCAAGTATTCCATCAAAAAGGAGACTTGGCCTCTCAAACCGGAATTTATTACTCGGGCATGGCAACTTTTTGGACCATGCAAAGGCCTTGTGATTACTTTTGCATACAACCCTGCTTCTTATAATCCATAAGGTGTAACGTGTTAAGTGTGCTATACGTATCAGGAATGGCGGAAGCTCTAGCAGCACTCGAGGCTACACTTGAGATTAAAAAAGTACCTCAAAAGGAAAAACAAAATGTAAACTATTATGTTGATCCCTATGAGCCACCCATCCCGTTTCCTAGAGGACTGGAGCATCACGCAGAAGTAGCATTAGTTCACAAAACTATGGAAAGCCTAAAGAAAATCAAGATAAACCGTCCTCTCCTAAAAGAAATTAGGCAAACGGATAACTACACAAAATACATGAAGGACCTGGTGGCAAACAAACCTAGGACCGAAGAAGATGAAGAAATTAGAATGAACCCTAGGTGTTCTGCTCTTTTTCAAAATCAGCTACCCCCTAAGGAACAAGATCCAGGAAGTTTCATTCTCCCTTGTTCCATTGAAAGGTTAGATTTTAATAATGCTTTAGCAGATTTAGGAGCTGACATCAGCGTCATGCCCCTTTCTATGTATAAACGTTTGGGCATAGGAAAACTCGAACCAATTAACATGGTGATCGAGATGGCTGATAACACCAAATGCACTACTAAAGGAATAGTAGAGAACTTACTTATAAAAATTGATAAATTCATCTTCTTGGTAGACTTTGTTATTCTTGACATGGTTGAAGACATTAGGATTCCCATAATTCTAGGAAGACCCTTGCTTGCGTCACACCCCCAGACGGGGCCTGAACGGAATACGTATCCGAGGGCGTGACGTCATACCAATCCGAACACAAAGCAATAAAGAACGACCACTAATCATGGACGTTTGAAAAATAGTTGTACTCGTTGCATAAAGAAAATTTATTTAAGTTTTACAACCGGTCATAAGAAAGTTAGATGTAGCGGAAGCATAACAAAGTTTGATAATGACAACGAGTATATAAATAGATAAGTCTTGAAATCGGCGAAGTCACATAGCACATAGACTCCATTTAGCATCAAGAATCAAGCCAAGCTAAGCACCTGAGAAAACATGTTTAAAACGTCAACATAATGTTGGTGAATTCATAGGTTTAAGTTAATACAAGAGTGGACCACAAGATTTCAAAACGTATGCGACTACTATAACAGATACAGCATCACATAAAAGTATTTACTGTTACGCTAAGCTCATGACACTGATGCTAATAACAACAGGGCATATCATATCATGCCACATAGTATTCCTGCCCTTAACTGGTGTCCCAAACCAAAGACCACCACAACGCACATCGACATGACATATATCCGTTTGTTCTTCGTTAAGTGGAACCAAAGCAGATAGGGATAATTAGTCCCAATAGATCTATTTACGCATTCGCGCTCACTTAACCAATCCAATTGGCCATAGGTGACTAACGGTTCATGATAGTTCGGGCAATAGTGGTTTGTAAGCAACTTAGGCAACACATAAACATGTAAAACTCACGTTAAGAACTTGTGTCCAATTTTAAAAGCAAACAATGTTTCTCACCCCAAAGTATAAAGCATTTGAAAATAGGTAAAACGTGGGGCTATGAACTCACCTTAAGCAAGTGGTGAATCGATAATCAACGAGGAAGAAATAAAGCCGAAAGGTCCTACACGCGACCTAAATAAATGACGCGTCTTAGGTAAACGAAAGATAACCGAAACTTGTACGACACGCTTTCAAGAGAAAAGACATCCATATGTGTTTGTGCTTTAGTTTGTTTAATAAAGTATGACTAAATAAAATTATAAAGTTTTTCGTTAAGTCTTGGCGTCCATCCAAAAATTACTACTTTTAGAAAGTTTCTATTTTAGGAAAGTTTTTAGTTTCAAGACGTTAATACCGTCCCCTATATTTGTTAAGTTTCTATATTTTCAAAATGCGCTAACTAACCATAATCGCTTAACTTCCAAGTTCGCTCCGCTAAGTTTACCAAACTTACTATTTTTACTAACTTTTTCGCTTTTCCTAAAATATGTTAATGACGTCTTCAAATGATGCTAATCTATATATGTGTTACTATATGTTTTGTTAGAGTTTAGAAAGTCCAAAAATGTTCGAAAGTGTCCGAATACCCCTTTTACTATTCACATCAGCACACTATTTATTTGGTTTTGCCAAAAAATGTTTCAAGTTTCATTTGGCTATAACTTGGCCGTTTTAAGTCCGATCTTAAAGTGCGATATGTGAAAAACTATCTATTCGAAACAAGCTCTTCAAAAACTACTTTTACGCCTAATGAAAATATTTTTAGGGTCCGCTCAAAACCACAAAATATAATTCGGGATCAAGCAACTTGTATTTTCCATAAATACTCCCAAAAAATCCTTCCAAATGCCACAATATGCTATTCTGAGCCTAATCCCGATCACTACAAACCAACCAACAAAAGCACACTTATATCTACCTAAATCCCTACATTTCTATGTTGCCATACACACTATTTCAACTCTCTCTCATCATAACTTATAAAACAACAAACATAATACTTCTATTTTTATAAAAGTTGTCAAGATATTTTGTCATTTCTTTTTAGAAAAGTAACACAAACACATGGATTCTTAAACTCGAACAATATTCATAAGAATAAAAGAAATGAAACAAGAGATGACCAAGAAATACTTACAAGAATGAAGAAACAAGTAGAGATTCACAAGATCTATACCCAAAATCACTAGATCTATAAAACCCACTTATAAAATTAGAAACCCTAATTTTATAACCTTGAGAAAACCTTTGGAAATCAACCAACCAATACTTGGATCTACCTTAGAAACCCTTGGAAATGAACTTAGAATGTTTGGATCTTGAAGAAAATCAAAAGTTATGGATGTGTTTGTGGGTGTGTTTGTTGTCGCGGCTCAAAGGAAGCAAAAGGGAGAGAAAGAAAATTTTGTGAGGCAAGTATTGTGATGAATGACCTAACTTGTGAGAACATGATGTATTTATAGTGCTAAAAGGACCTAGGGTTAAGATAAGAAATGAGCCATGGCTTGGTAAAAGGCTTATCAAAATGGTGCATCAAGGACCTTATGGTCCTTGTGGTTCATGTGTGGCTAGCAAAAAGGGGGAGGGGACCAAAACCCTTTTCTTGGGCACCAAGATGAAATGTTATTGGTTAGATTTTTACTAGTGCTCAAGTGGTCCAATTCTTGTAAGTGTATGTTGGTGCATGGCAAGGTTAAGACAAGGGGTCACTATCTCCATTTCATGCATGCATAATTCCAAAAATAAAGTGAAATAATTCTTCTTGATTTAATTTGAGACTTGATGTTGTGTTTGGTTGAGTTTGGGCGTACGAATTTAACAAGGGAGGAGGGGGAATGAAATTTTTAACATTACAATGCTTGACAGATGATAACTCGAGTTTACACGAAAAGATTGCGGGGTTCCGGGGTTCCATTTGGTCAAAAACACGAAAAATGCAATTTAAAAGATAAAACCCTAAAATTAATATCAGAAGAGATTAAAAATCACGAAACACTTAGATAATTTAAAATATCTCATATAAGGCCTAAATTTATTAATAACCGATGCCAGGACGCGCCCGATCCCGGTAAACTGTCAGATTCGAACGTAACATGAAAAAGTCAAAGATAATAATCGGAAAGGTTTAAAATGTTGACCTGAAACTTACGGGGTGTGACATCCTTTCCCCGTTAAAAGATCTTTGTCCTCAAAGCTCAGGACGTAGCTTGAGATGCGGATTCAGGGTTAGCGAAAAGATGAGGGTACTTTTTTTGCATTTGGTCTTCGCGCTCCCAAGTATACTCGGTACCTCTTCTTAAATACCAATGGACCTTCACGATTAGAATGCGACTTTGCTTTAAACTTTTAACTTCGCGGTCCATAATTTCAATCAGTTCTTCAATGAAGTTGAGCTTGTCATCGACGTGGATTTCGTCCAACGGAATAGCGAGCGGTTTGTCGGATAAGCACTTCTTAAGGTTTGAGACGTGAAAAGTACTATGAACATGGCTCAGTTTCTCGGGTAACTCAAGTCGATATGCAACCGTTCTAACTTTGGCGCGAATCTTAAAAGGTCCAATATAACGAGGACCCCGTTTGCCAAAACGTATCACTCCTTTCTAGGGCGATACTTTTAACATAACCTTATCCCCAACTTGAAACTCTAATGGCTTACGTCTCTTATCAGCGTAGCCCCTTTGTCAATCACGTAAAGGTTGTAGACGATGCTTGATTTGGATGATCTTTTCTGTTGTTTCACGAACAATTTCTAGGCCAGTAAGCTGAGCGTCTCCCACCTCAGCCCAATAGATAGGTGAACGGCATTTGCGACCATACAACACCTCAAAAAGTGCAGCTTTAATACTCGTATGATAGCTGTTGTTGTAGGAGAACTCTATTAATGGTAGATGTATGTCCCATCCCTTTCCGAAGTCCATCACACACGCTCGTAGCATGTCTTCTAATGTTTGGATGGTCCTCTCACTTTGACCATCTGTTTGTGGGTGGTAAGCCATACTCATATCCAATTGAGTACCTAGGGCTTCGTTCAACGATTTCCAAAAATGAGACGTAAACTTACTGTCTCGATCAAAAATAATCAAAACTGGCACTCCATGTCTCGAGACTACTTCCTTCAAGTATTGTCTCGTCAACTTCTCCATTGAGTCAGTTTCCTTCATTGGTAAGAAATGTGCAGATTTTGTGAGTCGGTCTACAATTACCCAAATTGTATCTTTACCAGACGTCGTCTTAGGTAACTTAGTAACGAAATCCATAGTAATGTTCTCCTATTTCCATATTGGGATTACAGGTTGAACCAACAAACCAGATGGTTTTTGGTATTCTGCTTTAACCTTTGCACAAGTCATGCATTTACTGACATGCGTGGCAATTTTTGCTTTCATGTTAGGCCACCAGTATAGCTTCTTCAAATCTTGTACAATCTAGTCCACTCCGGTTGGATCGAAATATTTGACTTACGCGACTCGTGCATAATCAAAGCTCTCAAGTTACCAAAACATGGTATCCAACTTCTATTCTTCAAACACAACGTTCCGTCGGCACGTGGCTCCAGATTCTTAATCATGCCACACAAATCTTCTGTTCCTTAATTCTCTTCCTTTCTTGCCTCAACCTAAGCATTCAAGATTTGCACAGGGAGGTTTAAACCAATTGTCATAACCAAGGCTCGAACTCGTAGTGGCTTAGGTCTACTCTTTCGGCTCAACGCATCAGCCACCACATTCTCCTTTCTTGGGTGATAACGTAACTCACAGTCGTAGTCACTTAACCCAACAGCTCTCCCTTCTCCGTTATCTCATGTTCAACCTGTTCTGATCTAGAATATTTGCAAATCTCTTTATGATCAGTGAACACAAACGCACTTTGTGCCGTAAAGTAATGTCCCTCCACACCTTGAAGAAGCGACACCACACAAAAGCTCCTAATTCCGAAATCAGGTGTCGTGTAGTTCTTCTCGTAAATCTTGAGTTGGCAGGATGCATAAGCTATGACTTTCTCCTTCTGCATCAGAACCGCGCCTAACCCTTTGTGCGAGGCATCACAATATACTATGAAGTTTTCACTTCCTTCAGGCAACGCCAAAATTGGTGCAACTACAACAACTTTTGCTTCAATGTTCAGGAAAGTGGGCAGTTAACCTCCTTTTTCCACACCAATTGAACTTTACACTTTTCGAGTCAGCTTCATCAAAGGCTTTGGCAAACTTGGAGAAACCTTCGCTAAATCTCGTAGAACACGCAAAGCTAGAAATTGGCGAATTTCTGTTGGAGTTTTGGGTGACGTCCAATCTTTGACTGACTCAATTTTAGCAGGATCCACGTGAATGCCTTCACTATCGATCACGTGGCCAAGAAATTGTACCTTTGAAAGCCAAAATTCACACTTACTAGTCGAGAACTTGGTGTATAAATGCATCCTTCTTGAGCAACACCAAAATTATTCTAAGAATGTGCATCATGTTTTCCTTGTCTTCGAGTAGATCCTAGATTAACATCGATAAACACTATCACAAAATTTATCATGAAGTATGGTCGCATACCCGAGTTTCATCAAGTTCGCATGATACTGCTGGCTGCTTTAGTCAACCCGAAAGCATCACTTGGAATACGTAGTGACCATAAGCGGGTCCTAAATGCCCGTCTATTGTGAATATGCTCATCAAGAACTCAGATTGGGTGATAACCAGACCTCAAGTCGATCTTCCGAGTACACAACTTGATCCTGTGTAAACCCAAAAGATCAAACAAGTCATCGATTCTCGAAAGTGGGTATCGGTTCTTTACAGTAAGCTTGTTAAGTTCACGGTAGTCGATACACATCCGAAAAGAGCCGTCTTTCTTTTTAACAAACAAAACCGGAGCTCCCCAGGGTGAGGAACTTGGTCTTATAAATCCTTTGTCATAAAGTTTTTATAGTTGAGTGGACAATTCTTCCATTTCTGACAGTGCTAATCTATACGAGGCTCGAGCTACAGGTGCAGCACCTGGGACCAAGTCGATTTGGAATTCAACTTGTTGTATTGGTGGTAATCCAGGTAAGTCTTCAAGAAAGACTTTTGGAAAGTCCCGTACAGTCCGTCTTCGAGTCGCTTCTCCTTCGACTTGTCTTTGTTTTCTTTCATCGTAACCTGCGCCAGAAATAGTTGACAAGCTTTCTCCATATACTTCTGGGCCTTTACACATGATATAATGCTCAATGTTTATTTCTTCTCCTTCTCACTTTTGTCTCCTTGAACGATCAAAATTTCATTTTTCGTAAGGAATACGCACTATCTTCTCGTCACAGACAATTACTGCATGATTCTTTGCTAACCAATCCATGTCGATGATAACGTCGAAACTACCCAAATCTATGGGCATCGGGTCGATATTAAATAGATGTCCTAACAATCCTAATGTATAGCCTCTAAGCACAGTGTTGGTTTCTGAAGTTCTTCCGTCAGCTAGCTCGACAGCGTAGCTAACGTCTAAGGCAGAGGGAGTAATATCTAACAGTGTACTAAAGGTATTTGAAACGAAACTTCTAAATCGACAACCCGATCAAATAATATAAGCCTGATGAAATCTTCCATTGAGAAAGAACGTACCCGTGACAGTGTTGGAACCTGGGTTTGCGTCACATCCTCCTAGGACATATGCCTTGCCTCTTGCATCAGGAACTCTTGCTTTGTTCCCATGGTTTTGGTTCTTGACTTTGGACAACCTTCCAGTAATTCCTTGGCAGCCAAACTTAAAACATAATAACATCCCGATTCAGGCCCTGGAGTTCCTGATAGGCATAGTCCACAACAGATCTGCAATCCCTGGCCAGATACCAAATCCTCTTACAGTTATAGAAGCACTAACAGTACATTGTCTTCGTGGGTAGTAGCTTACACTTATTGCAAAGAGGAAGTGTTCCTTCATAACCATACTTCTAATTGTTACCCAGACCCATATAGGCTCTAGCAACATTCCCTGACCTTCACGTATTCTGTCGTTTATATATGGGGTGGTTTGTTGCCCACGTTTTGTTTCTATATTTTGTTTGTCAATCTCCACTTGTTTCTCCTGCGTTTCTTACAAGCATAGCCCCTTCAACTTTTGGTCCATCAAGTTGTTGGCGATTCGAACAGCATCTGTAGTCTTGTGGGTTCTGCAGCAATTACATTCCTTGGATATTATTAGGAAGAACCTCCACGAATTTCTCCACCGAGATCTTCCTCCTCTGGGAACATTTTGGTACAACGTCATGGTAAAGCTCTTGAACCTTTGATGTAAGTAGCATGTCATTGTTCGTCAACCGACAAATCCACAACTTGGTTTTCCATCTTTTTATTTTGATTCTCATTTCTTTTCTTGGGCAGTACACTTCAGTCATCAGTTTCAACAGCTCTCTCCATGACAATGCGTATGAAGCATCAGTTCTGATGGTTCTCTTGTGAGAATTCCACCAGGTTAATGCACTGTCGAGTAAAGTACAGGTAGCATACTTCACTTAATATCCTCTCCTGACATATTGCTGATGTTGAAACCAGTTTCCACTTATCATACTATCCATCTTAAACAACCCAACCACTCCTTTTGTTCCTTTAAAACTCAGTGGTTGACATTTCATGAAATCTTGGTAAGTACATTCACGAGCAACCGGCCTATCGCCTCTTCCATTCACATTATGGTTCTCATTACCATCATCGTTGTTGCCTCTATTGTTTCCATTTCCAGTACCATTTCCATTACCATTTCCATTACCATTTCCATTACCATTTCCATTATCATTTCTATTACCATTTCCATTACCATTTCCATTACCGAGTTCAAGATCTTGGTTAACTCGACGAGCCTCTAGAGCTGCGTCCACACGTTGGTTGATCATTTCTTCAATTACGGCAGGGGTCGTACCAGAATAAGTGTTAGTCATTTTTCTACATCACAAGACACAACCCAAGGTGAGATTTTGAAACGAATACACGATTATTAGATAACGATAATTTAATACATGATATGAAATAGAATATAATTACAACACGATTGCCAGAACGAATAAATAACAATATAGATAAATAGGTGAGAGAATCAAAACAAGCTTTTCATTTCATGAATAAAAGCATAATTTGGTTACAACCAAACTCCAAAATAGGTACATGATCCATAATTATTTCTAATGCTAACATCTAGACCTAACCATCAGTCTAGTGTCCTACAAGGATCCATGGTACTAACTAGTTCTAAGGGCTGCAAAACCCAAACGTCTCTCAACATACGACTCCAACCTCCTAAGTCTCCCCCGAGTATCATCGCGATCCCTACGAACCTGACGAAACTCCTCCTGTGAAAGAGAGATGTAAAGACGAAGGCTGTTGACACGATACCTCTCGATTTCCAACATTTCATGAACCTTGAGGTTCTCCAACCTTAAGCTGTCAATCCTCTCGATCATACTAACTCTCTGTCCCCTAGTTATCAACTGATCTGCCTCCAACCGTCTCTGAACAGTCTCAATCCCGACAATCCTATCAATACGGACCTCAGACATGTGATGGTAAAAGTCATGCACAACATCATTCAAGTCAATCGGCATATCCTCGAATGAAAAAAAAAAACCCCACCAAACAAATCATCCCTAGTGCTCAGACCGAATCAGAAGAATCCTCTCTAGCTGGCTCTAACAATTCTCCTCCATCGGAAACAAATCGTTGCCTGACATCCCGGGTCGATACCTACCTCAACCGTATCTCCAGCACCGATGTCAGCCTCATACCCCTCTGTGTCATCCCTGACATCCCTAGGGTCAATCTCAACATGATCTCTAACATCATCCCCATCACCAATACCCAACTCCATATCAACCTCAGTCTTTATAGGATCAATCTTGGTATCCTCCCCTATGCTAGCCTCAGACGAATATGAATCTCTGAACCTCTTACGAGGTAGTAAGATATCAGCACGGGTAGGAGCTAATGATCCTATAACTGGTGTAGATGATGTTAGAGAATCAACTGGGGATATACATCTCTTGCGTGATGGTCTAGCAGAATGTGAAGATGAATGCAGTGGTCTCTCTGATGAATCTCTTGATGATGATTCTGATGTAGTCGGTGGATACAAAGTAGATAATGGAGTAGCACACCAACGATGAAATGCCTCACTACGTCGTGGTGCTCTCCTCGGAGGGTGACCCAATCTAGGTGATACATCTCTAGTCGAAGATCCAGAATGAGCCTGATCTGGTGCATCCAAACTCGAAGAATGAACTGATGAAGAATCTGAAGATGAACTAGAAAAAGATGAGCGGTGGTTTGAAGAACGAGGTGATGCATGCCTCCAGGCTAATCTGCGAGCTGGTAAAGGTCCAACTCTCTTCCTTGCAGTTAACAACTTACGCGGCCCATTAAGATGGGTGCGGTAAGGTCGACCAAAAGGAATAGCCGTCCCTTCCCAGGGGTCGATAAAATCATTGCCCCAGTCCAACAAATCTCTCGGGTGTGGCAGTAACAGGAGCAAATAAGAAACCAGATAGATGATTGGACCGTGTTGTTACCTGCTGCCTCCAACGAGAACGGTAGCAACATAAGAGTCATGCGATGGTGGTCCATCAGAAAATCAGGAAGCCTCAGAAGGAATCCCCACTCACGGTGCATAAGAATGGTGAAATAGCTGGTAGCGGGGAAATGTGCTCTGGTGAAGACATCTCATCTGGTGAATCAGAATCGTAACCCGGATAGGGAACCAAGCCACATAATCCAGTGGGTGAAGCGACAAGAGTCGTCTCAACCACAGGAGCGTCTCTGGATCAACCACAGAAGTAGAAGGAATGACAGTAAGAATATCACCAAAAAGAATAACCCGAGAGGGCGGTGATCCCACAACTCACACATCCGATGAATCAAAAAGAAATATCAATAGACTGAAGTCAGCCATGATCCTTGCAAAAGTAACAAAAGTTTATATAAATCTCCTTTATATGAAACCATGCAAGGCATAAGGAAACGATGAAATGAATGGCAAGGTAAATATGGAAATATATAATAGTCTCAAGTATATATAGAAATCTTACATATATGTATAGCAAGGATAGACAACACGTAAGCACAGATAGAGGCACATAGGATCACATAACAGGAATATGGACCAGAAGCTAGTAAACACCTAGTTCTCTATAACCTTGGCTTTGATTACCAATCTGTCACCCCCCACCCCCACCCCCCAGACGGGGCCTGGACGGAATACGTGTCCGAGGGCGTGATGTCAAAACAATCCGAACACAAAGCAATAAAGAACGACCACTAATCATGGACGTTTGAAAAATAGTTGTACTCGTTGCATAAAGGAAATAAATTTAAGTTTTACAACATGTCATAAGAGAGTTAAATGTAGCAGAAGCATAACAAAGTTTGATAATGACAACGAGTATATAAATAGATAAGTCTTGAAATCGGCGAAGTCACATAGCACATAGACTTCATTTAGCATCAAGAATCAAGCCAAACTAAGCACCTGAAAAACAATGTATAAAACGACAATCAAAATGTTGGTGAATTTCATCAGGTTTAAAGTTAATATAATATGTGGAAACCACAAGATTCAAACGCATGCGACTACTATAACAGATACAACATCATATAAAAGTATTTACTGTTACGCTAAGCTCATGACACCGATGCTAATAACAACATGGCATATCATATCATGCGACAAAGTATTCCTGCCCTTAACTGGTGTCCCAAACCAAAGACCACCACAACGCACATCGACATGACATATATCCGTTTGTTCTTCGTTAAGTGGAACCAAAGCAGATAGGGATAATTAGTCTACACATAAGATCTTATTTACGCATACGCGCTCACTTAAACCAATCCCAATTGTGGCCATATGGTGACTAACAGTTCATATAGTTCGGGCAAAGTGGTTTGTAAGGAAAACTTAGGCCAACAATAAACATGTAAAAACTCACGTTAAGAACTGTGTCCAATTTTAAAAGGCAAACAATGTTTCACACACAGTCACACCCAAAGTATAAAGCATTTGAAAATAGGTAAAACGTAGGGCTATGAACTCACCTTAAGCAAGTGGTGAAAACGATAAAACAAAAGGAAGAAATAAACCAAGGTCCTATCACGCACACCTAAAATAAATGACGCGTCTTAGGTAAACGAAAGATAACCGAAACTTGTTACACACCTTTCAAGAAGAGAAAAAGACATCCTATAAGTGGTATGTGCTTTAGTTTGTTTAAAAAGTATGATAAATAAAATTACAAAGCTTTTTCGTTAAGTCTTGGCTGTCCATCCAAAAATTACTAACTTTTAGAAAGTTCTATTTAGGAAAGTTTTTTAGATTCAAGACTTTAAAACCGACCCCTATATTTGTTAATTTCCATATTTTTCAAAATGCGCTAACTACCATAATCGCTTAATCTTCCACGTCCGCATCGGCTTATCAAAACTTACTATTTTAGTAACTTTATTCGCTTTTCGCTAAAATATGTTAAGACGTCTTCAATGAAGCTAATCCTATATATAATATGTGTTACCTATATGTATTTTCGCTACAACATATTAGAAAGTGCAAAAAATGTTTCGACAAGTGTCGTAAATAAACTCCCTTTTATATTACTATCACATCAGTAAACTATTCATTTGGTTTTGCCAAAAAATGTTTCAAGTTTTATTTGGCTATAACTTGGCCGTTTTAAGTCCGATCTTAAAGTGCGATATGTGAAAAACTATCTATTCAAAACAAGCTCTTCAAAAACTACTTTTACGCCTAATGAAAATATTTTTAAGTCGCTCAAAACCTCAAAACTAATTCGGATCAGCAACATGTCTTTTCATAAATACTCCCAAAATCCATCCAAACGCCACAATAGTGCTTATTCTAGCCTAATCCCATCACTACCAAACCAAAACCACAAAACCACACTTAATATCTAACCTAATCCCTTCATTTCAATTGTTGCAACACACTTTCAACCGCGTCCATCTCACTATAACTTATAAAACAACAAACATAATACTTCCATTTTTATAAAAGTTGTCAAGATATTTTGTCATTTCTTTTTAGAAAAGTAACACAAACACATGGATTCTTAAACTTGAACAATATTCATAAGAATAAAAGAAATGAAACAAGAGATGACCAAGAAATACTTACAAGAATGAAGAAACAAGTAGAGATTCACAAGATCTATACCCAAAATCACTAGATCTATAAAACCCACTTATAAAATTAGAAACCCTAATTTTATAACCTTGAGAAAACCTTTGGAAATAAACCAACCAATACTTGGATCTACCTTAGAAACTTTTGGAAGTGAACTTAGAATGTTTGGATCTTGAAGAAAATCAAAAGTTATGGATGGGTTTGTGGGTGTGTTTGTTGCCGCGACTCAAAGGAAGCAAAAGGGAGAGAAAGAAAATTTTGTGAGGCAAGTATTGTGATGAATGACCTAACTTGTGTGACAATCCGTCAATTTCAGGTCGTTATTTTATTCTCGAGTATTAATTATATTTTTCATTTTTATGTTGAGATATGAACTCACGACTAACCGGGAAAAATTAGGGCTTACATTTATAATTTACGTGACGTTTACAAAGAACCGGCGGATTCTACGTTAAGCATTGACGTTTATATTTTCAAAATGCCATAGAAATATTTTTGTTGCATTTGTTTTTATTTTTCGTGTCTCGTACTATTTTTACGTTTTACGAAAAACGGCTACAAATCGTACCTTTTTAAATATCGGACTTTGATAATACCCGTATTTACAAATTATGGGGCAAGTTATACAACTCACCCCACTTAAATCAAACCCCATTGGGGCGGATCAACCAAGGGACTAGGTGTCCCCTTGGTGTTGATTCTTGCTTCATGTTTATACACTTGGCAATATACTTACTTCCATACTTAAACTACTTTGACTAACTAGTACACACACACTATCATTTTGAAATAAAAATCACACCAATCTCTCCTTTCTCTCCTCCCCTTGCCGTGGCCTATACACACCAAAAACACAAATTCTATACAAATTTTGAAGATCAAATATTAAGCACTCAAGTTAAGATGATTTCCTAGTATGGTTATTGTATTTTGGAGGTGATTAAAAGGGTTTTCAAGAAGGGTTATATACATTTTGGGGCTGAAGTTATACAAGTTTTATCAAGTCATTTTGGTGAAGAAAAATGGTGATCAAAATTATTTTGGGTGAAGATTAAGCTTGAAGATTGAAGCTTTGTTCTTGTTTTGATCATTTGATCATTTTCTACATATTTATTGTGGTAAAATCTCATGAGTTTTGTTTATGTTTCATTTTGATTTTCAAATGTATATGTACATGTATGATATTTGATGATCAAGTAATAAAAATGGCCATGCATGTATAGATCTAGGTTAATTATAGCTAAAATAGTCATCTAAAACAAGTGAAAAGATCATCAAAATTATGAGCTGTAGTGAACAGTAGATTCTATAAAACTCAGTAGGTTTGAGGATTGATTTGATGACATGAGGTCATAGATAAATCTCTTATGTACATTGGGCAAATTGGATGATTCCAAGAAAGTAAATAATGAATGAGTTATGGTCAAAACACTAAAACTAGTCAAATCTGGACCTTGCTGTACAGATTGTGTAAAAAGTCATATTTACGGGCTGAACCAATTAAAAAGTGAAAACTATGGGTTGTATCTAAAGTCATGTAGATTCTGAATCAAATATGGATATTCAACCACAACTCAATAGGTTTGTCAATGACATCAAATAATAATGAAAAGTGAAATTTCAGTCCAAAAACCTAATTGACAATTAATGTATAAAAAGTAACTAAACCATATGTAAAGTATAAATAAAAGATGTCGACTAAAATTAGAATTGAACCTGTAATAGTGGACTTAAAAATAACGCAAGCATATAAATATATAAATTATACTATTTATGGTTTATAAATAACAACAATTTCCTTAACACAAAAGTATACAAATTTTCCTAAAAACCCGAACTCTATATTACGTAAAATGGTTTTATGACTAAAACCCGAGGTGGTAGGACCCACTTCTTGGAAGTTTTAAAAGGCTAATAAACTGATAATAAAAGTATCCCGACCCCGAGAACCCGAAAACTTATAATAAAAGTTGTATATGAACTAAAATGGACCCGTAAGGCTTATTGGACCACTAGGCCCAATGAAACAAAATGGACTATATGGACTTAGCATTAGGCCCAACCCACTTGGACACTATAAATTAGGCTAAGACCTAGTCTTAAAATGATAATATCCATAAAAGAGCTTAATGGGCTTTTTGGTCTAATATGGACAATATTAGTTGAAATGGCAAAAAGTGGCAATTAGAAATATGTAAAAGCTTAAGTATAAAATACTTACATAATATAAACTTGATCATCATGTTAAATACATGTATACATATATATTTAATTTATTTATGAAATTTCATTAATTATTACCGACTAGAAACCTAAGACCCGTTACTAATTGTATTATTCTTGGTTGATTAACTCGCCTACCTCGAAGTCTTATTCATATCGCTATTCCTCTTCCGACTCACTAGTGAGGTTCCATACCCTCATGCATTCAATAAACTTTAATTATTTTTATAAACCCCGCGAGGAAGGTGATAGCAACTTTATTTTTAAAAATATAAAACAAATTGACCCCGAATGTATGCTAGTTAAGCCTTGAATATTATAGTTTAGCTTAACTCGCTAGATAAAAGACCCGCGGAAATCATGAATTGTTAACTACCGGGTAATGGTAGACGCTTATACATGAAATAGTACTATTTGGAGGTTGCCACCTCCAATCCGTGACGACTGGCTATCGTCATGTGTCGGGAAAATGACACTACAGATGCGTTGTATAGAGAGTAATATGCACTCATAGCGAGGGTGTATAGTGGGCCCTACTTTTATATGGTAACGTTCAATGTCATGAGGCTTATAATAATCCCCCTATAACTTTGTCTGATCCACATCGTTATGTCTTGATGATTTTGAGAAATGATACTTGTGTTCGGAATTTATTATATATATAAACTCTATGGATTCACTCAACATTATTGTTGACTTTTTAGCATGTTTTATCTCAGGTCCTTGAAGGTAATTCGGTGATGAAGATTTCGGAGAAGCTAATGAAATAAATATTTTGAAGGCCCATTTAAAGAAAATCATTCGAAGAAAATATTTGAAAATGATGTATTGATTATGAAAATATTTTGGGACCTATGTTGTGAAACTTTTATTTCGAATGGTTATATTTAAAAACGTCTCTTTTCGAGTCGTTTTCTATGCTTGAGTTATTGTATTAAGACGTAGCACCCTAAATGACCCTTCCGCTGATATATGAAATATGAGGGTGTTACAGATTGGTATCAAGAGCTTAAGTTATAGAGAACAAAAGATTTTCAAAAAAAATGAACGAAAGGATTTTTGAAATCTTTTAACTATAACTGTGCAAGCGAAATCTCCGAATTACCGATGACAAGAATGAGAAAGGATTTATTTATCGATAATATAAGTGAAAAATATATATTTATAATATGAAGATTTTCATTATTTGAATATAAATTTAAATTATGTAATTATTTAATACTAATAACGAGATATTTAATGACGCAGATATCATAGAGAACCCTTAATCATCTTATTAGCCCCTAACGAAGCTATTCTTCCCGAAGTGAACCCAGTTTGTTTCCCTGAGCCGAACCAATTTGCGAATATCCATGATCCCAAATGAAATGGTTAACATTTCCCCGACGATATTAGTTTGGTTGATTTATAACGATGAGATCCTAAGAAGATCCTAAATACGATCTTGAAAGAGTAACCCATAGGAAGATGTTAATCATTGAGCCCGAGGAAGATGCTGAGTTGATATTTCCTTATGAGAGAGGGTAGACAAACCCTTCCACCCTGAGATGTGTCCATCTATTCTGTGTCGTCCCGACTTTCTGAGTTTAGAGTACGATGAGGTCATGTTGCACCCTAGGCTTACTGATTGACTATTACCCAAACCAAATGCTATTCGTGACTTCGAAGGGCTAATTTGAGGTAGTAGAGTTCAACTTCTCTCGTCTTGATGATACTCATCTCATGTTGGTAAGATTAGCACCGTGGGCCTTAAGACGTGATTTAGAAGCGTCACGTGCACGAGCTAGAGTCATGGAGGCTGAGCTGGGTACATGCCAAACTGAGATTGCTCTTCTCAAATCTAAGAATAAAATCATTGGAGAATGTCGAGCGTGCTTTGGGTAATGTTCTCGAGAGGGTATCAGTATTGGAGAGTGGGGAGAATGCCACATTGAAGAAAAGATTGGCTGAGACTGAGACTAAGTTGGCGTGGGCTTTGTTGGAGCGTCATAACTGCTGAGAGGAATGTTGCATGAGTCTCCCCGAGTGTGGAATAAGATGTTTTACTTGGATATGGTTCGTATTAGGGCTGTTCTAAAGCCGCCATATGATGATGAGGATACCGAGCGTCCAAGAAAGAAATCGAAGAACTCTACTTCTGATGGGACCGAAAGACCTTCTGAGCCACGTGGACCACCTAGTGACTCTCAGTAGATTAGTTTATCATTTGTAGTATCTTTTGTAAATCAGTAACTAAAAACTGCATGTCAGTTAGATGAGAACTAGTTCTTTTGGAGTTGTATAGCATTAGATGGTACCATGTAATGTTATGACAATGCAAACTTGGTAACTTGTTAATGATTGATGAAATGACTATCTTTTGGTTCTAATACTATGATGTTGTTGTGGTAACCCTTTCTTTTCTTATTTTCTTCTAAATTTTCCTTTGCTTAATACAATCATCGAATGAATACTCATTATGATTTGATTTTGTGTTTGAAACAGAAATGGCCGCCAAAGAGCAAAATGATCAGAGGCACGTATGGCGCGAGGTTATTAGGGAACAATTATCCAGAAAAAGAAAGGAAAAAAAAAAAAAAAAAAAGAAATATATGAAAAAAATATACCACATCTATGGCTGAATTTATGGCAAATATGAACCGCGGAGCCGGTGGTGATGAAGCCGGTGGTGCTGGAGCCGGTGGTGCTGGAGTCGGTGGTGCTGGAGCCGGTGGTGCTGGAGCCGGTGGTGCTGGAGCTGGTGGTGTGTGGCTGGAAGTAGGTAGTGCTAGCTCGGAAGGCGCCCGAAATTATTTTACTGGGGTACTTACATAACATTCATGAGTGGTGACCCACAACCTTTTAAAGGCACCGAAGGTGCCGTGGGATTATGTCAGTGGTTTGAGAAACTAGAATTTGTGTTTTGAATCAGTGACTGCAAGGAGAGGGATAAGGTTAAATTTGCAACTGCTACTCTCCAAGGTCATGCATTGACTTGGTGGAATGAAAGAATTGCTTCCATGGTATGATGCTCCTACTGCTAAAGGTAATCCAGTTGGACCTGAGGGTGAGAAAGTGGATGGACCGAGGAATTTTTTGTCCTCGAAGTGTGGTTGCAAAGCTGGAGCAAGAAATTTATTTTACAACTTGAAGTAAAAGGGTCTGATATTGGATGGGTTTACAAACTGATTTCCATGAATTGGCCTTATTGTGTCCTAGAATGGTGAGCCTGAGCTGGTGAAGTTTGGAGCAGTATATTCCGTGGTTTGTCTGAAGAATAAACGTGTGATGTTACATCATCGAGGACTGCTGTAATGATGAGGCTGTCCTGTATGGCTTACAGCTCCTGAGATAAATAATACAAGACAAGACTGATGAGCTTTTCTTGATAGTGAAAAGAGGAAAGGTGAATGAGAATCGTGGTTGGTCGGTGACAACCGACGCGATTAACAAACCGTCGCAAAACCAAAGAAGGGCTAATGCTGGAGCTATGACCAATGTTGCACCAAATGACAACGAAGTTTGTCCAAAGTGCAAGAATAAGAAGCATGCTGGGGATTGTTGGAAATGTGGTAAGTGTGGTAAGTTAGGGCACAAGACTGCTGCTTGTTGGAGCCTCAACAGAAAAGATGTGACTTGTTTTAATTGCAATGAAAAGGGTCACCGAAAGAGAGATTGCCCTAAGTTGAAAAAGAATGGACAAGGTGGAAATAACCGTGGAGCTGTTTACAAGTTGGGACGTGTGGATGCTCAGCAAGATCCGAAAGTCGTTACTAGTATGTTCTTACTCAATAATCGATATGCTACTGCTTTATTTGATTCGGGTGCCGATAAAAGTTTTGTATCTACAAATTTTAGTACCCTTATTGATATAGAACCAGTTGAGTTAGATACTTGCTATGAAGTCGAATTGGCCGATGGAAAAGTAGTAAGTACCAATAATGTGTTAATAGGGTGTACACTTAATCTTTTAAACCGTTCTTTTCCAATCGATTTAATGGTAATAGAACTAGGAAGTTTTGATATCATTATTGGGATGGATTGGTTATCACGATATGATGCCGCTATTTTGTGTGGAGAGAAAAAGGTTAGAATTCCCCTGGAGGGTAAGACGTTGGTTATCGAAGGCGATAGAAATAATTCCCGATTGAAGATCGTTTCTTGCATTAAGGCTCAAAAGTATATCGAGAAGGGTTGTGAGCTATTCTTAGCTCAAGTAACTAAACAAGAATCGAAGGAGAAGCGATTAGAAGATGTTCCAGTTATCCGAGATTTTCCCGAGGTATTTCCCGAAGAATTACCTAGACTTCCGCCACCCAGGCAAGTTGAATTCCGTATTGATCTTATTCCCGGTGCTGCACCTGTGGCGCGTGCGCCATATCGTTTAGCACCATCTGAAATGAAGGAGTTGTCCAAGCAACTGCAAGAGTTGTCGGAGAAAGGTTTTATTCGACCGAGCTCGTCGCCGTGGGGAGCTCCGGTATTGTTTGTGAAGAAGAAGGATGGATCGTTCCGAATGTGCATTGATTACCGAGAACTGAACAAGTTGACGATCAAGAATCGATATCCATTACCGAGGATTGATGACTTATTTGATCAGCTGCAAGGTTCTAGTGTTTATTCGAAGATTGATTTACGGTCTGGTTATCATCAACTTCGTATCCGCGGCTAGGATACGATTCCAATTAGCAACCAAAAAGCGTTTAGAAACTCCGTTATGACATAATGATTTTTCAGGTAATGCCTTTTGGACTAACTAATGCACCTGCAGTATTCATGGATTTGATGAATCGCGTGTGCAAGCCGTATCTTGATAAGTTCGTGATTGTATTCATTGATGACATTCTGATTTATTCCAAAAATAAAGAAGAACATGGTGAACATTTGAAGACTATCTTGAATTTGCTAAGGAGCAAAAAGTTGTACGCTAAGTTTTTGAAATGTGATTTTTGGCTTGATTCCGTGCAATTCCTTGGCCATGTGATTGATAGTAGTGGAGTTCACTTGTATCCTGCGAAGATCTAAGCCAATAAAAAATTGGGCTGCAACCAACTACACCAACGAAAGTGCGACAATTTTTTGGTTTGGCCAGGTTATTAACGAAGGTTTTATTCAGGAGTTTTCTCTAAAATCCAAACCATTAATCTAAAACTCACTCAATAAAAATAAGCCGAAATGTTTGGGGCGACGACGAAGAGGAGGCATTTCAAACATTGAAGCTGAAATTATGTAGTGCGCCAATATTATCACTACCCGGAGGAAGTGAAGACTTTGTTGTGTATTGTGATGCGTCCCTTAAAGGATTTGGAGTTGTTTTGATGCAACAAGAAAAGGTGATTGCGTACACATCTAGGCAACTTAGAAAGAATAAAGAAAACTATACGACCCATGACTTGGAATTAGGAGCGGTGGTTTTTGCTCTTCGACTATGGAGACATTATTTGTACGGCACTAAGTGTACGGTATACACCGATCACAAAAGCCTACAATATATTTTGGATCAAAAAGAGCTAAATATGAGGCAGCGTAGATGGATTGAACTTCTGAGTGATTACGATTGTGTTATTCGTTATCACTCGGGAAAGACGAATGTTGTCGCTGATGCGTTGAGCATGAAGGATAAGGAACCGATTCGAGTGCGTGCTTTAGTGGTGACGGTACATAACAATTTACCCGAACAAATTCGAAATGCACAAGTTGAAGCGTGCAAGGAGGAAAATATTGGTGCCGAAGGATTTCTTGGCAAAGGGGAGCCATTTGAAGTTAGATCCGATGGTACGAAATGTCTGAAAGGACGAGTATGGTTACCATTATTTGGAGTATTGAGAGTTCTAATCATGTTGGAAAAAGATCTCATAAACAAAATATTCTATTCATCCTGGGTCGATAAAATATACCAAGATTTGAGGAAGTTATACTGGTGGTCCGAATATGAAAAGCTGTCATTGCCGACATGTCCAGTAAGTGCTATGACATGGTGGCTAAAGTCAAGGCTTAACACCAAAAGCCGGCAAGATTACTTCCAGCAGGCTAGAAATCCTGTTTTGGAAATGGGAGAGAATTACAAAGGATTTCATTATAAAGCTTCCAGAACACCATAATGGATATGATTCCAATTTGGGTCATTGTTGATCGATGACCTAAATATGCTCACTTTATATCCGATAAGAGAAGTATAAAATGGAGAACTACTTGATTGTGTTTTAAAAGGATATTGTTTTGTAGCACGGGGTGCCCGTGTCGATTATTTTGGACCGAGACCCTCATTTCGCATCAAGGTTTTGGAGATTCTTCAAAAGTCATTATGGAACGAATTTGATATGATCACATATTGCTGTCCTTCCTGAAACGATGGTCAGAGTGTAAAGAACTATACAAGACACTGGAAGACATGTTGCTTGCGTGCGTGATTGACTTTGGTATTTGGCTGGGATAAGCACTTACCATTGCTGAATTCTCATACAATAATAGTTATCACCTAGGAATTAAAAGCCGCACCTTTTGAAAGCTCTATACGGAAGGAAAAGTAGATCGCCTGTATGTTGGAGTGAGGTTGGAGATGCCCAACTAGGGACTAGAATTATTCGCCGAAACGACAGAGATGATTGGCAAATCAAGAAACTGATTATTTGGCTGCCTACTGTAGTAGACAGAAAAGTTTATTAGGATGTTAGACTTAAACCTTTGGAGTTTCGAAGAGGGTTGACAAAGTAATTCTTAAAGTATCACCGTGGAAAGGTGTTGTTTCGATTTGGAAAACATGTAAATTAAGTCCCCCGTTGTATAGGACCATTTCAAAATTTACAAGAGTGGGTCCGGTGCATATAAACTGGAATTGCCACCCCCGAGAGCTTCAAGTATAACAGTACATTCCAGTTTCGAACTTGAAAAAGTGTTTAATATTATATCGGATGAAATCTATATTATTCCTTCTTGACTAAGTACGGAACAGACGAGAAGTTGCAATTTTCATACGAAGAACCTATCGAAATCACGGATAGGGAAGTAAAACACTTAATGCAAGTCGGGATCCCTATAGATCCAAAGTTCGATGGAATTCGATTCAAGGACCGGAATATACATGGGAAAAGGTAGGGATCAAATTGGAGAAATACCCTCACACTTTGATTTAATAAGAAGCAGACTCAGAAGAATTATGATCTTCAAGACGAAGATCCCTTTTTAAAGGGTGAAAAGCATATTACAATCCTCAATTTCAGGTCATTATTTTATTCTTGAGTATTAATTATATTTTTCATTTTTATGTTGAGATATGAACTCACGACTAACCGGGAAAAATTAGGGCTTACATTTATAATTTACGTGATGTTTACAAAGAAAACCAGCTAATTCACTTAAGCATTGACGTTTATATTATCAAAATGCAAAGAAAAAATATTTTTTGTTAGCATTTGTTTTTTTATTTTTTTGTGTCTTTGTACTATTTTTACTTTTATGAAAAAAGCTACAAATCAAATCGTACCTTTTTTAATATCATATTTTGATAATACCCGTATTTACAAATTATGGGGCAAGTTATACAACTCACCCCACTTAAATCAAACCCCATTGGGGCGGATCAACCAAGGGACTAGGTGTCCCCTTGGTGTTGATTCTTGCTTCATGTTTATACACTTGGCAATATACTTACTTCCATACTTAAACTACTTTGACTAACTAGTACACACACACTATCATTTTGAAATAAAAAATCACACCAATTTCCTTCTCTCCTCCACCCCCGTGTCGTTGCCTATACACACCAAAAACACAAATACTAATACAAATTTTAAAGATCAAATATTAAGCACTCAAGTTAAAATGATTTCCTAGTATGGTTATTGTATTTTGGAGGTGATTAAAAGGGTTTTCAAGAAGGGTTATATACATTTTGGGGCTGAAGTTATACAAGTTTTATCAAGTCATTTTGGTGAAGAAAAATAGTGATCAAAATTATTTTGGGTGAAGATCAAGCTTGAAGATTGAAGCTTTGTTATTGTTTTGATCATTTGATCATTTTCTTCATATTTATTGTGGTAAAATCTCATAAGTGTTGTTTATGTTTCATTTTGATTTTCAAATGTATATGTACATGTATGATATTTGATGATCAAGTAATAAAAATGGCCATGCATGTATAGATCTAGGTTAATTATAGCTAAAATAGTCATCTAAAACAAGTGAAAAGATCATCAAAATTATGAGCTGTAATGAACAGTAGATTCTACAAAACTCAGTAGGTTTGAGGAAAGATTTGATACATGAAGGTCATAGAATAAATCTCATATGTACATTGGAAAATTTGGATGATTCCAAAAGTAAATAAGAATGAGTTATTGTCAAAACACTAATAGAACTAGCAAATCTGGACCCTTGTGTAACAAGATTATGTAAAAAGACATATTTTACTGGCTTGAAACCTTAAATAAGTAAAATTATTGGTTGTACTAAAGTCGTTGGTAGATCTGAATAAATTGGATAGTCAAGCAACTCTTTATGGTTTGTAAATAGAATCAAAAATGGTGAAAGTGAAATTTCTGTCCAAAAAGCTAATGTGACCTTTATGTATAAAAGTTACCATATGTATAAGTATAACTAAAAGATGTACTAAAATGAGTTTGAATCTGTAAAGTGGACTTAAAAATAAAGCCAAACATATAAATATATAAATTATACTATTTATGGTTTATAAATAACAACAATTTCCTTAACACAAAAGTATACAAATTTTCCTAAAAACCCGAACTCTATATTTTATTTAAAATGTTTATAATATGACTAAAACCCGAGGTGGTAGGACCCACTTCTTGGAAGTTTTAAAAGTCTAATCAACTGATAATAAAAGTATCCCGACCCCGAGAACCCGAAAACTCATAATAAAAGTTGTATATGAACTAAAATGGACCCGTAAGGCTTATTTGACCACTAGGCCCAATGAAACAAAATGGACTATATGGACTTAGCATTAGGCCCAACCCACTTGGACACTATAAATTAGGCTAAGACCTGGTCTTAAAATGATAATATCGGGCTTAATGGGCTTTTTGGTCTAATATGGACAATATTAGTTGAAATGGCAAAAAGTGGCAATTATAAATATGTAAAAGCTTAAGTATAAAATACTTACATAATATAAACTTGATCATCATGTTAAATACATGTATACATATATATTTAATTTATTTATGAAATTTCATTAATTATTACCGACTAGAAACCTAAGACCCATTACTAATTGTATAGGTCTTGGTTGATCGACTCGCCTACTCCCGAAGTTCTTATTCATATCGCTATTCTCTTCCGACATCTCTAGTGAGTTCATAGCCTCGCATTTTAATACTTTAATTGTTTAAAACCCGCGAGGGGATAACATGCGTTGTTTTTAAAATAGAACACAAGGGACCCTAATTTGCTATAAGCCTTGATATTATAAGTAGCTTAACTCGCTAGATAAAAGACCACAAGCAGAAATCATGAATTTTGATACCGTGTAATGTAGACGTCTTAATACATGAAATAGTACTATTTTGGGAGGTAGCCACCTCTAATCCCCGTGACGACTGGCTATCGTCATGTTTCCGGAAAATTACACACACGGATGCCGTTGTATAGAGGTAATATGCACTCAATGCGAGAGGTGTATAGTGGCATTCTTTGTTAGATGTAAACCCGTTCAATGTCACGAGGCTTATAATAATCCCCCTATAACTTTGTCTGATCCACATCGTTATATCTGGATGATTTTGAGAAATGATACTTGCGTTCGGAATTTATTATATATATAAACTCTATTCTATGGATTCACTCAACATTAATTGTTACTTTTTTTAGCATGTTTTATCCAAGTCTAGAAGGTAATCCGGGTGATGAAGATTTCATAGAAGCTAATGAAATAAATTATATTGAAGCCCATTTAAAGAACCCTAACTCTTGAGATCTTGGAAAAACCTTGAAAAAACTATGATCAAACCTTTGGAACACCCTTGGATATGACAAGAAATGAGATTGGAATAGGTGGTTCTTGCTAGAAATCAAAAGCTATGAATGTGTTTGTGTGGGTGTTTGTTGCCGCGGCTCAAAGGAAGCAAAAGGGAGAGAAAGAAAATTTTGTGAGGCAAGTATTGTGATGAATGACCTAACTTGTAAGAACATGATGTATTTATAGTGCCAAAAGGACCTAGGGTTAAGATAAGAAATGAACCATGGCTTGGTGAAAGGCTTATCAAAATGGTGCACCAAGGACCTTATGTTCCTTGTGGTTCGTGCGCGGCTAGCAAAGAGTGGGAGGGGACCAAAACCCTTTTCTTGGTCACCAAGATGAAATGTTATTGGTTAGATTTTTACTAGTGCTCAAGTGGTCCAATTCTTGTAAGTGTATGTTGGTGCATGGCAAGGTTAAGACAAGGGGTCACTATCTCCATTTCATGCATGCATAATGCCAAAAATAAAGTGAAATGATTCTTCTTGATTTAATTTGAGACTTGATGTTGTGTTTGGATGAGTTGGGGCGTACGAATTTAACAAGGGAGGAGGGGGAACGAAATTTTTGATTTTCCAACTCGATATGGTTGATAACTTGAGTTTACACGAAAAGGTTGCGGGTTTCCGGGGTTTTGTTTGGTCAAAAACGCGAAAAACGCAATTTAATAGATAAAACCCTAAAATTAATATCGGAAGTGATTAAAAATCACGAAACACTTAGAAAAGTTAAAATATCTCATATAAGGCCTAAATTTATTAATAACCGATGCCGGGACGCGTCCGATGACGTTTTTCAGATTTACGCGGTTTAACTTCCCGGTAAACTGTCAGATTCAAACGTAATGTATAAAAGTCAAAAGATAATAATCGGAAAGGTTTAAAATGTTGACCTGAACTTACGGGGTGTGACAATATTTCCGACAAGATTTGCAGGTTTTCGGAAAGTTTGACCGCCATTGATCGTTGTTGACCGCCGTTGACCGCCATTAACTAGGATTGATCTATTAGTTTGATCGATTTACACAAATCGATAAAGTTAGTGACCCAGTTTCATTTAAACCTAAATTAATCGGCCTCTTAGACTTTCTTTTGTAAGAGTGAACGATATTAATTATATAAGTTGATTATCTTTATTTAGTGTACAATAATTTTTTGCTGTCATTGATTAGAGTTAGTTTATTCCCAATATTAAACTACAGAAAATATATTTTTAGCTAATATAATAGTAGTTAATAAGGTTTATAGTATCATATTGTTAGAACTTAGAAGTTTGTAAAATTGATAAATACATGTACAAAGATGCCATAAGTTATAAGTTTATATATAGGGTTTTTCTAACATGTGTCCCAGGGGCACATATTAAGGTGGGGACACAGGCTGTGTGTCACAGCCTGATTGACCAGCAGTTATTGTTATTAATCATTATCAGGCCTCACAAATAACTGCTGGTCAATCAGGTTGTGACACAAAGCCTGATGTCCCCACCTTAACATATGCCCCTGTGGCACATGTTACAAAAACCCTTATATATATGATACTAATACTAATATCACTACTTCGGTTCTTCAAAGTTCCAACCTGTCAAAGAATCTTGTTTCTATCTACCTTCGCAATTGACCTAATAAATTTCTTAACTTATATGTATCTAAGATTTAGGTAGGGGATCAATTGGAGGTTTGCCCCTCAAAGTGTCACTTAATTTTTCTTTTATTTTTCCTCCACTTCTTTTCCTATTCGCGATTCACGGGTTATGATGAACATCAATATATGATGAACATTGAGATACGAGAAAATATTAATTGATGAATATACAAATCATGATTGATGAAATTTACGGATGAACATTCAAACCATGATTGATGAATCTTTCTTGATGAATATTGAGGCAACTATATGAACCTTTATTAATGAACATCCAGATAATCATTTATGAACATTTAAATCATGATTGATGAACGTTTGATATTGACGAACATTTAATATTAATAAACTTTAAGCACGATATTGAAGAACATAGATCGACAAACATTAAGAAAAACTGATGCACATTTTGTGTTTGATAAGACATTGATTGATGAACATAAAAAAGATTTTGTATTATTCGATTAAAATCAATCCTTTTGTCAACCAACTTCCTTGTTTTTGGTTAACCATGGTTTCCAACTTTTTGATCGACTAATCCACAAGGTTTGAAACTATCGTCACACAAACTCAAATCAGATAAAGCATTCTCTTATCAAGAGGTTGGCGTTAAAATTTTAAGGTATCAGCTTCCTTGTTTAAAAACATAACAATTAACAACATTATGTCATAACCCTCTACTATTATCACTATCCCTATATCTCGGTCAACCATCACCACGAATCACACACGTAAAATATGTCATGGTTCACTCGATCAATCGCCAACACTTTCCAACTTAACAAAAAACGATGGTGTAATCAATCGCACCAATAACAACACATATCAAAATGAAGATATACTATTAACATCATGCAATCATGGTATTAAATAAGACTTTTCAAAACTCACCAAAACCCTAACTCGTCACATTTTGGACGTTACCCTTCCATGCTCGCTCGCCTGAATAGTCACAGAAGAATCTCAACCCTCGATTGTGCGTCTTTAGGGCTACGACAACGATTCCGGTATTATTCTCTTTGGAATTGAATTACAAATCCAATGACATTGACAACGTCAGTGAACTCTCTACGGTTTAGGAGTTATGATCGTAAAAGTGACCAACTATGGTTACGCCGAAAATTGTTTTTTATAGAGAACGGATGCACGAAGACAACTAGGGTTTGATGGGGGGTGGCTTGAGACGTCGGCTCAAGGTTTTCGACTAGGCCTCAGGATAAAATCTACTTTGATATCAAGTTGAATAGTGAATTCCTCGTCGATGTTATATCTCATTGATCAAATACTCATATGTAAATATATAAAAGCCTAGCAACCATAATGGACTCAATCCCACTACCGGGTTTGTGTCAACTAATGCAGTGTTTGTTTTTTAAAAGAAGAAGTTTTTCCACTTTCTTTGCAAGCAGAGTAGATGAAAATCACAGAAAGAGTTTTTTTTTTTCTCTTATGTTTGCAGGCGGGAAGAGGAAATAAAAAAAGTGCGTTAGTTTTATTCTCTTATGTATGCAAGCAGAAAGAAAAAATGAAAGAAGTGTGTTTGTTTATTTTTAGACATGAGAGGCAAAAATAATTTTTTTCCTCTTCAATTTTGTAAATTATATTTTTGTCTGGTTATCACATCTTGTATGACTTCAGGTCTAAGTTTTCTCTCACAAACATTGTTTTTTTGTAAATGGTTACTTGATAATGTTTATTGAATCACATCGAAAAAGTTAGTGCAATGGATGTGGTTTGAGTACCACATTAACATCTCAGCACATACGCTTGATAAACAATTAAGGCATTTTTTGACATGCCACACATGATTACATCTCTAGCTATAAAAACGTTTATACATAAAATCAGAGTAACTAGAGGAAACACTCCACTCATTACGTGGTAGTCAACAAATCAAAGATAATCAAGATCTTGGCTAGTTTCATTTATCAACGTTATGCTTGCAAAGCATAGACTTTTTCTCTGAACCAAAAATGTTAATTTTATTCAGGATAGCTAAAACACAATGGACAATATCATAAATATTCGGTCACTATGTCTTCATCTTCTTTTGTAATTCTTGATGTTTCTATCATGCTCAATGTAGTAACAGTAGTCGCAAGGTAAAGAACGAGCAATTACATTTACGGGGCCAAAAAACTTTTTGATGAGGGGAGAAGGAACGCAATAACATCTTCTAACTGTGGGATAATAATATCAATTCCTCTTATAGCAGAAACTTTAAAACAAACCTGTGAAGAAATGGGCACTCGAAAAACAAATGAGTAAAAGAATCGGGCTGATTATCACAAAAAGGGCATTGAGGCTGTTGGATCGTAATCTTCCTAATTTGCAATCAAAAATATACCAGATAAAGATTTGCTATCAAACTTGCTATTAATCTTGCTATAATTTCAGAATTTGTCATACATTCTGATGATTCTTGCATCATGCGTTTGTTTTACAGAATCTGGTCCTATTTATACAAAGTGAATAGGTATGATCTAAAGGTTGTGTCGGTTCAAAATGAACCATTGTGACTCTTCGAAATAATTGTCAAAAACAGTTATGTAACTGTTTTGTAACTGTCATTTGGTCCAGCGGGTTTTTCTAGCGGGCTGTGATTACCCGGATTGGGTCTTGGCCTAATATTCTCCCCCGTAATCACAAACGTTGTGTCTTCTGAGATGAGAAGTGCTTCTTGTTCTTGTCTTTTTTTTTCACTTCTTGTCTTTCCAATTTGTGCATTCCTTCACTGTATTTTCAGCTTTCTCATCTATCGCTGTTTCTTGCTTGCCACCGGTTTCTTTCTTGTCGACTCTTGCTTGCCGACTCTTGCTTGACGACTCTTGCTTGCCGTCTCTTGCTTGACGACCCTTGCTTGTCGACTCTTGCTTGTATAGAAACTATGAAGTTTCTCTTGCTTGCCTTGCTTAGAATCAAATTTGATTCTGATTTCTTGCTCTTGAGTTTGATCAGAAGATCAAAATTCTTGCTTGTTATTGGCCAACTTGCTAACCAGGTTTTCTTGCTAATCTTGCTTAATATTGACCGACTTGCTAATCAATATTGTGTTTTCCTTGCTTTGATAAAAAATAATTGATCCTTTCTATTTGAATCTTAAGGCTTGGATCTTGCTATGAATCTAAGGATTCGGTCTTGCTATGAATCTCAAAGGAATCGGTTTATCTTGCTATGAATCGCAAAGGATTCGGTTTATCTTGCTATGAACCATAAAGGGTTCGGGTTTATCTTGCTATGAATCGCAAAGGTTACGTTTTATCTTGATTTGAACACAAGGTTCTGTTTTGTTCTTGCTATGAATTCACAAAAGGATTCGGTTTTATCTTGCTATGAATCACAAAGGATTCAGTTTTATCTTGCTATTTTGTATTTGTAAAAGTAAAAATATTTTTCCTTTTAGATAAAAAAAAATACAAAAAATACAAAACTTGATTATTTTTTACCTTGCTTGCTTTTAAATATATTTCTAAGGTTTGAAAATTTAACTTTAAAATTTAAAAGGGGGACATAAGCTAAACAACTAAAAAGGGTATAGTATTGTAAAGAAAATAAAATAAAAGGGTTAAATGGGTTTGCTTTAAAAACCTGGTGGGTTAATACCCGTGCCCTACTCCTTTTATATTATAAGTGTGCGCCTCCTTTTCTTTTGATGATTATAACCGTGCCTCTTTTCCTTCTTTTGGGAAGACACGTCTCCTCTTGAGACCGTTCTTGCTTCTTCTTGCTTTGGTGGTTAACCGCCGATTAATCGGTTGGTTTAAACCCATTTCTATTCTTCTATTTTGTGGTGACTTAATAGCAATTAAATTGCGGTTTAATCTTTTCCTTTACGGTTGTGTCTTGCTTGTTCTCATGGATCCCTTAATTGTTTTGCGAAATTAGGTTTTCGCAAACTTTGGGGATCTTGAAACCGTCTGCGAATTTGGGGCTTTGTGGTTAACTCGAATCAATTTATGATTCTGATTGAGGGTGCGATACTTGTTTCTTCCAAACAGGTGTGTTCGTTCCTCTTTCTATTGATCTTGCTTTCTGCCCCTTTGATGATGACTTCTGTTTTTGATTCGATGTGGGTTCCTTTTTTTTGTTTTGAATCTTGGTTTAAAACCTGTTATCGTGCCTGACCCTTAAATACGTTTCTGGGTTTTGTGTTTTTTCGGTTTATGTTGTTCTTGACAACAAGGTTTGCAAGGGATGAATCCCTTTGTTGCCGGTGATTCAATCGCCTGGTGACACTTGTTGGATTCGCCTGATATAAACACAAAGTGATTTTTCGATTGTGTTTGGTTTTGATTTTGCAAACTGTTTTGGTCCGAAAAAAGTGTGCGGTTTCTGATGATTCAAAACAAGAACGCAGAATCTTTAAAACTTGGTATATGATGATTTATGGTTTATTCAAACCTTGCTCTGATGCCAAATGTTGGATCGTAATCTTCCTAATTTGCAATCAAAATATACCAGATAAAGATTTGCTATCAAACTTGCTATTAATCTTGCTATAATTTCATAATCTGTCATACATTCTGATGATTCTTGCATCATGCGTTTGTTTTACAGAATCTGGTCATATTTATACAAAGTGAATAGGTATGATCTAAAGGTTGTGTCGGTTCAAAATGAACCATTGTGACTGTTCGAAATAACAGTAAAAAACAGTTATGTAACTGTTTTGTAACTGTCATTTGGTCCAACGGGTTTTTCTAGCGGGTTGTGATTACCCGGATTGGGTTTTGGCCCAATAGAGGCAAGTTTAAGTTAGTCTCGAGATGAACATCCCATTGCCTCAACCGATCTTGTATTTTCAACTTAGAGTTAACCACGAGCCATTAATGAAACACATGCTTAGGAACACATTGTGGAAACCACACAATATGAAACCAAGGAACATTTTTGTTTCTCAACCAAATAGAGTCTCAACGCGAAGCTGATAAAGGTTTCAGCTCACCACTGTTTACACAGCAAAACAACTCATCATTTACTGCCTCAAGCAAATTCAGGACTTGGACATGTAGCAACTCCGGATATTTAGAAAACCAATCACTAGGCCGTATCCACATACCATCACGAACTAAATCAGCAACCGAATTCTTAATAGAAAAACCCGAACATGCGATCTCTCTTACAGCAAGTAAACACACAGTGGTGCTATGAACACATCAATTGTCAAGCCAAACTGAAGTCAACTTACCATTTCGAATATTAAACCAAAAATAGGGCCGAACAGCTCTTCGAATTTGAAGCAACTTTCTCCAACCCCAACTCATATCTCCCGAATATGGCAGATCCCAAAAGCTTCGACCATCAAGCTTATAAGAATGAATCAATTTTACCCATAATGACTCTTTATGTGTCAAAATACTCCAAATATGCTTTGCCATAAGAGCTATGTTAAACTCTTCGATCCTTCGAATTCCAAGACCTCTTTCGTCCTTCGGTTTACAAATATCTTCCCATGCAACTTTCACCTTACCCTTTTTTTATTTCAAATTGTCACCATAAGAATCATCTCATTAATTGTTCAAGATCATGAACAATCCTAGTGGGGAGGATAAAGACGAAATCTCAATAAATATGCATAGAAGATAATACGGACATAATAAGCTGTAAATGACTCGTTAATGAAAGACATTTATTTTTCCAATCAATAATACGACTTTTTGACCTTTCCACAAGAACTTTGCAATCCCGATAAAGTAAACAAGACGATATTAGAGGCACGCCTAAATATTTTACATGAAGGGTCCTCTCTTCAAAGGGCATATAGCTGAAAATAGACATCCAAACCTGATTTGGGACGTTACAAAAGTATGCCTTACTCTTCGGTATATTAGAAACAAGACCCGAGATATTCTTGAACTCATTTAGGACTGCCATAACAACACTTGCTGAAAAAGAATCACCACACATAAAGAGAAATAGATCATCAACAAAGAAAAGATTAACAATCTTTTGCCTTTCACATAGATTATGAAATTGAAATCTTTCCATCTCTTGAACCCTACGTTGCAATATTAGTGTTAATACTTCTATAACTAAGGTAAAAATGTACGAAGACATATGATCACCTTACCTAAACCACTTTTACCTCTAAACCAACCATGAAAGTCACAGTTAATACAATTGGAGTAGGAGACACTAATAACACACACCATAATCCAAAAGACCATCTTAGAGTGAAAACCAAAGCCAACTAGAATAGTCTCCAAAAACCGCCAATCTACTGTGTCATACGCCTTGTGAATATCTACCTTAAATGCATAACGAGGTCGACCACGATCTCTATGATAATTACACATTAGCTTGCGTAAAAAGAACGTTGTCATATATATTGCAGCCCAAAACAAATGCCGGTTGGTTGACGCTAACAACATCCCCAAGCCCCTCTTTAATTCGACTAGTAATAATTTTACTAATAGACGCGTAGAGAATGTTACAACAAGAGATAGGTGTGTAGTCATTAACTTTAGATGGGTAGAAACCTTAGGAACAAGAGCAATAGTGGTATGGTTAAGTGAACATGGCAACCTTAATTTTAATTGTTACATCTCGAGCCATCCAATACGCTTTTGTCATATCAAGGGTAGTCGAGAATTAATCTTGATTGGCAAGGTGAATGATACTTCCTTCCACACCAAGAAAATTCTCATAATTATGCACAAAAAGAGTCAGGACTTCATTACTCTCATATGTAACGTTATTCGAATCGATCAGCAATAACCTTGCTCAATACGACTTCTATGTTTCCTAATATCAATAATTTTTTGAAAATAAGCAGAGTTTGAGTTACCCTCACGAAGCCACTTAACCTTAGTCTTTTGTTTCAAAAATTGTTCTTCATCAAATGTAGCGTTTTTAAACGCCAATAGAAATCTCACAAACATTGTTTTATGAATGAGACATACAACAATCTGAAGAGACAAATAGAACCTAACTTAATACCTCTAATAACAACTTTCAATTATGATAAACATATAAGCATTGTTAAAGCCTTCTACAAAATCATTATACTTATCCTCTTACATACACAATCATATAATATACATTTTTTTCACTTACTATCTCTCTAAATCCAAATCGTTAAGATCTTATGTGTAGAAAGATTAGTAAGAAGGTTTTGTAAGTGAAATTAACATTTTTTAAACATATTTAAAAAACAAAGTTGGCGATTCTTTCCTTGCAATCAACTCTAAAAACTTTCAAAGGACGTTGAAGTTCACAATAGTTTCACACTTTGTCTCGGTCTAACTTATTGAAAAGATATATTCCCAACACAAACGTCCAAGGACAATTGTTTTACTATGTAAATCTATAAAAGAAACAACAAAAATTTTAAAATTATTACATGTACATGCAAGTAACACAATGAATTGATTTATCATGTATAATGAATTCTAATAATTTTGTTGCCAAATTTCGAATATTACATGATAGTGATACTCGATCATATATACAACATACGTATATTTCCCATGTTAGGCACAACAACCTTAAACATGATTAATCACCAAAAGCGGATCAAAACTTTGTATGATTTACATCTAATCACAATGATTTTGTCACGATATGCCATTTTCTTTGGTTTTCGATCTTCATTTCGCGGGTCCCATTACCGCAATCAAATCGTGTTTTTTCTAGGATCTTTGATCTTGTACAGCTAGCACGTCGATCTCTAAAGTTGACGATGGATCAACCCGTAAACCATAACAATTGACATGATGAACGACTGATCGATATTTGGCTCAACTGTTAATGTAAAAACGTCGTTTCCTAGATCGACTCCTGAAGATGTTTGCTTTCGTTTAATCTCCGCAACCAAAGCACCATCTTGATCAAGATTCAAAATCTTGAACCCTTTTGTACCATTTTTTAATATCTTGTAACCTCTTTGATTAGACCCTAAATCCACATGAATCATTCCACGTTTATTTGTAACTCGAAACCATCTTTGTTTCTTTGAGAAATCCCAATTGTATCCATCCCAACATCCAAAAATTCGTAATTTCTGCAATTATATTAAAACATGAATTAGATGATACTCTTAACTAAAACTATATTGTAATCAAGTATTCAAGTAAAATATCATGATTAATACCTTTCTTTGTATTGAAAATAGAACGTTTCCTAGAATATCCATCAAGTAGACTTGTGAGCTACATTTCTTGTCGTAATTATCAACTCGATACACGATTTCACCCTTTGAGTTGTATGCAGTGCATCCATGACTATTGTATACTAGAGATTTCATCCATATGGTGAAGCATTCTTGCTTTGAACTCACGTATGTTGATGACGACGACGACAAAAATGATGATGAAGACGATGATGATGATAGAGCTTGAGGATAAACCTTAGCCATTCTAGGGAGGATATTGGAGCAAGTTTATGTTAGAAAGATGTAGGAGAGATATATATATGCATACACACATGTGATGTCAAGAAAAGCAACCAACCAATATATTTTGGAAATATTTTATATTAGAATTAAACTAAGGGTATGTTAGTTTTGAAAGAAAAAAAAATTGAATTTAAAACTGTTTTTGCAAAAATACCTTTATTTATTCAAATTTGTCTATAAACAAATTAGGGAATCTCTCATACAATGATTTCTCCTAACTGAAATATATGATACTTGATTTAAAATGAGTTGTTAAGTATCTGAATATTATTGTATGATTATACACCAAACATTAATAATTTTATTTGAAAAGATCCCGATTGGCATATACTTATATATTTTGTTCAAATAAATTATTACAACATTTTTGTTTTGCCTTTAATTTGTCTATATAAAGAATGTGAGATTCACATAATTATGTTTACAAAACATAAAATAGACATTAGCTCTGAAGAATACATTTTGTCTACTCTATGAATTAATCCAATAAATATATAAAACTTTATCATATTATTGAAATTAATATATAAAATTTTCTTATATTATAATAATACTTTTTATAGTGTATTAAAACATATCATGACAATTTGAATGAGAATTTATTTGAAAGGGAAAAGAGTAGTAACAAACTTTACAAGTAGGGCAGCATGTTGGGAGCAAATTGTGGGATGTTTTTATGATAGATATGGCCCAACATAAACTCTAGTTTCACTATACGAAAACAAGAGTATTATGTGCGATTACGTAAAATACTGTGTTAGCTAATGAAACCAAAGTGCATATGACAAAACAATACTACCTCCGTCTCAAAATAAGTGTCGCAATGATGAGAAGGTCATTACCAGTTAGACACCACACACCCTGAATCATAACAAAATAGTCATTAACAGTGCCATTTCTTTTACGAAACGAATTGGGATCCCACACACATAAAATACCTCCCGAATTGCCGACAAAATCACTATGAACATAATCAAAAGCAAAATTCCCCCAACACATCTTTACGCTAAATAACTCCATATTTTCCATCTTAGTTTCTTGCAGAGCCATAAAATTCACCTTATTTTTAACACATAACTCCTTTACCCAATCTTTTTTAGCCTTTTGAGCAAGGCCTTGAATATTCAAGGACAAAAAATTCATCGATTCACTTCCTTCACTCCTTGTGATTCAATTATCTTTGTCATATTCGACATACACCCGTCCATCTTGTATCCCATGACTTATCCTACTTTCACCAGTTCATCCATCAAATTCAGAATTGATCCACCTGTACGAGGTACCCCAGATTTTTTGAAATGACCTGAGCACACCGAACTTGATACATCTTCCTTTGAATTCTTGTTAACACAATTACCATGACCATCCTTGTTTGCCTCTTCCGCCTTATAATCACTCAAATTGACAAAGTTAACGCTTTTGGATTCCTCCGCATACACACCAATCTCTTCAGAACCCTCTTTTGATGTGAAACTAGGAGGATACTTCATAGTTTGTTCCGAATTAATTTCATTCTCAGTGGTGTCTTTTTTCTTCTTTACTACAAAAGGAAAGATCTAGCATAATGGTCTACACATGTTTTAATATAGATTTTTGATACCCCTTCACATTTACTTTTTGAATAATTCTTACAAGTAACCACTAGCTTATACTTTTTATTTTGAGGGTCAAAATCAAACAATTCTACTAGTTGACTTCTTTTGAACAATTCGATGAGTATTCCAATTACAAGGTAATTATGAGTTTTTGACTGCGAGGTTTGTGCAAATAGGTAGATAGAAATCTTTTGCGTTAGTTTATAAGTCGGAGCTCAAAACGCATATTTCATATATTTTTTTACATAAACATATATAACGAATTGTTTACTCTATCGTAAACACACACAAAATTTTATAACTATCTTACACTAAATACATCACAAATCTACCTCACATGTCTTAAGCAGGAAATTGAGCTCATAACCGTAGAATTATAACTCGATCGTAAATACACTCAAAATTTATAATTGACTATCTCACACTAAATACATCACAAATCTATCTCACATTCCTTACGCCGAAATTGAACTCACAAACGTTTGATTGATACCTATCAGAGCTTCTTACACATCATGAAATACTATTAAGGCATGCTCTTGTTGAGTTGTATTAAGAAATGTAAACGAAAAACTAAACACGTCTTTACGTATTTAACCTTTATAATAACTAACTTTGTCTGCATATAGCTATTAACCAATGAAAGTCTTTCATTTGTGCTTTATAATATTAATTTGGGGGAAATGTAAGGCTAAATATATAATTGACCATATTTTATGGCTTATTAGGTGACACAATGCTGTTAAAGTTGACTTGTTTGAAATTTCAATTCTAAAAAAGACCATTGTAACAACGTTAATGGGTAGATGAGTTAATTACAACTGGCAATATGGTAAATTACTATGGAAATATATCAGGTTTCTGTAACCATTAAGAAATCAAAATGAAATTGGTACATGATTGATATGGCAGCTGTGAGTCATCGGTAATTAGTTAACGACCTTTGTAGGGCTAGTTTTAGCCGATATTGGTCTTTTTCTTTCGACTAACCAACGACAACTTTGTTTTTTCGGTACCTTGACAAAGTTGTTACCGTTGCCAAACATGCAAAACGAATTAGGCTAATGGCTTAGTCAACTATCAAACTAGATTATGCATATGATCATGTAATCTTCGTGAACAAACCTTGTTTTACTCGTGATATCCTTGTTAACGATTTAATACGAATCATGCATGCATGTACGAGACACTAGCACGAGAAGAGACCTCTTGTGAAACAAAGCATGTGAGCTCGTCAAGTCATTCATTCAAAACAACATATATAGCTCTATGTCGAAAGAGATCTTTATCCGAAAAAAACCACTCGGACCACAATGTTCAAAGAAACGAACACCTTTTGACAACAAAGCAAACAGCTTAGAAAAAACAATCACAATCATCATTAGAATCCACTTAGTTTAAGATGTTCAATTATGATAATTGAATTTGGGTGTTAATATATATGTATTTATCAAGAAGAAAGAAAAGATAAAAGGAAGTATCATGTTGTCATAGCCCTAAAAGTAACCTTTATGATACTTTAGACATAATTAACAATGTTAACTTATGCCATTAGCTAGACAACCTTGTCTTATGTGCTAATCTTTTGTACGTGTGGGTGAGTTCATGTGGGATCCTTCAAAATAAGTGTGTCCATGTATTTATCCAATAGATTATTAATCTTACCTATTCGTAATTGTGAAGGAACAATGTATTCATCTAACATATACTTATTCTTTAGTTTATTCTACACTAAATATCTCTAAACTTTTTTATGTACTAGAATAATGAATAATTTACTTTACTTCTATTAAAGCATGACCAATAAGAGGTTTTTTGCGAAAAATATCGATATGACATAACCGAAAACTACGTTGTATACCTGTTCCGCAACTAAGAACTGCGCCGGTAAAACCCTTTGCGGGGGATTTTAACTATGTCTCCTGCCTCACTTCGGTAGTGAGAGTCTTTCACTTGATTTTGCTAGTGAAATATCGTCTTCCTCTCTCTTTCTTCTTGAACTTAGGTTTTATGTTAACCACGGGTGGTCTAGTGGTAAATGGACTTATGACTATCATTTTATGATTTGTGAGATATCAAGTTCAATTCTTTTTAGGTGCAAACAACTCTGAAGTGGCTACGTCAACCTTTTAAAAATGGAGAGCTTTACCTGGATGAAGTATGTGTGACTGTATGTTCAGATTCGTGGATTAGTCGATTAAAAGGTCGAAAAACTTTGGTTCTATATAAAATGATACTTAAAAACCATCTAGAGTTGTACTTGTTTCGATCACACATATGTTATTTCTCATCTTATTAGGTAGATAACAAGATACTTAATTAAATATGTTTAGAAAGTAATTAACCGGCAAGATGATGGCATAACCACGTAGGAAAGGAAAGCAAAATTAGGTGAAGGACCACCAATTGCTCAAATGCTCTGCCATCTCACAATCACTTCATTTTTGGTTTTGATTTATTATTTTTTAATGTTATTTTTCGATAAAAGAAAAATAACGCACTTTCTTTTCGCATGTGCAAACTTCCCTATCCAAAATGCTTGTCTAAGACTTCAACTTTTGGCTTTTATATTGTGACTGGGATTAGGTTTTCGATCTCTAATTGCTCCTTAATCTTGGTATGATCATATAATTCCCGTGGGGGTTTGGATCTATAATTGTGATTATTTTTTTAATCTTGTTTTATTTGGTTCGACGAGTTTTTAGGATTACTATTTTGTGGCTGTTTTTGATCGTGTTTTGATCTCCCTTCAATCCAAAATGAATGGTAGTCCACGTGAGTATTCCAAACGACAATTTACCTCAAATGAAGAGCTTACTCAAAAAATCTCCCATTCCGTTTTCGTAACTAATTTCCCGGATTATGTCAATTCCCGTGATTTATGGGAAAAGTGTAGTGTATATGGAACGGTGGTGGATGTGTTTATTCCATCTAAGAAATCCAAGGCGGGAAAGAGATTCGCATTCGTCCGTTTCATTAAGGTTTTTAACATTGACAGGTTGGTGGCGAATTTATGCACGTTATGGATTGGGAGTTATCATTTGTTTGCTAATCAGGTACGGTATGATAGGCCTCATAAACCTTCGATTCATAAATCTAATGTTCCCTTTGTAAATGGTATGAAGAAGGTTCTAAACAACAAATGGGAGGTGCGGCCTCGTATGTTTCTGCTGTTAATGGGGCTACACCGTCGGTCCAACCTGGTTACTCGATTTCACATGTTCCTGCTTTGGTGTTAGATGATGAGTGCATTGTGGAATGAGATTTCTTTAAGTGTGCTATGGGGAGAGTTAAGGGTTTTTATTCTATTCCCAATTTACAATCTATACTCTCTAATGAAGGTTTCGTGAATGTTAAAATATCTTATCTTGGAGGTTTGTGGGTTATGTTTAAACTTGATAAGGTTGATACGAAGATGAACATGATGAATCACACTGAGGTCAACTCTTGGTTTCAAGCGATACAAGATGTTACCCAGGACTTTGTCAGTGATAAACGCGTTGTGTGGATAGATATTGAGGGTATTCCACTTTATGCTTGGTCTCGCAAAAATTGGAAACAAATGGGGGGACGTGATGAATATTGAGGACTCTTGTGAATCTTCATTTGGTCGCAAGCGTTTGTGCATTTTAACTAAGCATAAGATTATTGTTAAAGGTAAAGTGTTTATGGTACGAGCCAAAGAACTTTTTACTTGGAATCCTTCTTTTGAATCACATAAGGAGAAGGTATACTCCTCGGACGATGAATCTGTTCAAGAGGAAGAACTTAATGAAAATCGCTTTAATTTAAACAAGGAAGAGGAGGGAGAGCTTAATGGCAATGAAGATGATGAGGTTGCT